>JAJONR010009117.1:0-34495 GCA_029582245.1 Solanum etuberosum
AAAGACTGCGTATGTGAAAAGTCAAACAACAGCTGTCTAAAAGCTGTCACATCTGACATGGTTGGTGCACAACTTTTCAGAATAGCAGGCTCTCAGCCAATGGTGTCGTCCCAAGGAGTTTGTGTCCTTTTGATATAGTCTCTTCTCCAAAACACAAACTCAAGATTTGGCAAACAAGGATTTGAATTTCTAAAAATTCATAAGCTTACAAAGAGAAGGCCATCTTCAAAGAAGAACACTTCTCATATCAACAAAGGACCTGATAGAGTGCTGAAGAGTATTTGTTGTATTTTGAGTTTTGTGTTTTATGTGCTTACATTGTAAATCTATTCCTGTGTTATAAAGGAATTAGATCGTTGTTCGGTTCAAACAAAAAGTCTAAGTCAGTTAGGGTTAACTGGTTTAGTGGGCAGCTTGGTTGTTGCTTAGTTGAAGTCTAAATCATCTAGAGTTAGGTGGTTTAGTGTGCAACATTGTTGTTGCTTAGTTGAAGTCTAAATCATCTAGAGTTAGGTGGTTTAGTGGGCAATAGAGTTATTGCTTAGTTCTTTCTTTGTAGTAGAGTTGCTACATTGAAGGGGAAGGGATTTAGAGTTAAATTCCTAGGTTGCAAGAGTTTGTAATCTAAATCGTTGCTCTGTTTGAGTGAAATGGAGTTATGGTTGAAATCTTGTGAGTACAGGTCGTGGTTTCACCTCCCTTGAGCAAGGGGGTTTCCACGTAAAATTTGTGTGCCTGATTTCTTTGAGCTATTTATTTTCGGCATTTATTTCAGTTACTGTTCTTGCTGAGTCAAGGGACCTGGTCTGTTGACGTATAGTGGACGCATACATTCTAACAATTGGTATCAGAGTCGGGGATCTCTAGCTGGTTAACACCAAGAGAGATTCCTGTGGAAAGATGGCTGCTCCACTAAACAGAAATCAAGAAGCATCAAAGAAGGAGGTGAAGAAAGATAAGTCTCTAGCTCTCAAGGTGACATCTGGTGAAACTTCTGATGAAGATGAGGACATGACATACCTCACGAGAAGTTTCAAAAAGTAGTGAGGAAACATAGAGCTTTTCGAAAGGCAGGGAACTCAAACAGAGCTGCAAATGCAAACTACCTATGCCACAAGTGTGGAAAGCCAGGGCATTTCATCAGAGATTGCCCCATGCATAAGGTCGAACACAAAGACTACCCAAGGCCGGGAGGAGATAAAGATAAGAGAACGGACCCGATCCCTGATAAGAAAGGAAGAAAAGTTGTTGCTGACTATGTAGTGAAGAAGGCTCTTGTTGTCTGGGGTGATTCCTCAAGTGACTCAGAAGAGTCATAACCCCATGAAGATGTCTCTATGATGGCAGTCAAGGATGATGAGGACATATTCAACGCCATCTACTCATTGACGGCAAAGACTGACGATGAAGATGACAAGGATGAGGTAACGCTTTTTGATCTCAAGGGTGACATAGATACATTGTCAATTAAAAGATTGAGAAAACTTGTTGTTGTGTTAATTGACTCTGTTGATGAATTAACAAATGAAAAATTGATCTTAAGCGAGAACTTTTACCTTTATGAAGATGAAAAGTATGTCCTTATCTCTCAGATGTCTGAAATGAACGTTAGGTTGAGTATTCTGAAGACTGAAAGTCGTCAAACTGAAGAGGGACCCGGTACCTCTGAGAGCGGAAAAAGAAAACTCAGTAGCTTTGAACTTGATTTAGAGGAAAATCTTAAAATTTCTGAGTCTAAGTTAGTTGCAGCACTCGAAAGAAACTCACAGTTAGCAAAGGATCTTAGTAAAGTTAAAGAAGAGCTAAATCAATCCTTGAAATGGACTAACTCCTCAATGATTCTTTCGAAATTGGCAAATCAGAAATTCAACAGTGGAAAGGGTCTAGGTTGCCAAAAGATAGAACCTCCCTATAACCCTCATAACAATTATGTGTCTGTGTCTGACAACTTGTTATGTACTCACTGTGGTCGAAATGGTCACTTGAAAAGAACTTATGAGTCCTGAAAATGGCAAAAGAGAACCAAGTTAAGTTCTCAAATTCTGAAAATAAGAAAGAACATGGTCCTAGGTATCGCTTCAGCAAGAAAACTCTGCCTCCATGGACCGGACGATTTCTTATTAGGCCTTTTGATAGTTTTTGGGAACCCCGTCTTAAGTGGGTTCCTAAATCTATCAAATGATTCTAACCTGCAGAAGAGAGGAAGCAGTCACTGCTGGTTCATGGATAGTGGATGCTCAAAGAACATGATTGGAAAAAAAAACTTCCTCTCTCTCTCTATCAAGGCACTTCACGATGGAGGTGTCTTTTGGCATAAGCATGATTGGAAAGTCTGTAGAACACCCCATGTAAGATGTGTACCATGTCAATGGATTGAAGTACAATCTTCCAAGTGTTTCACTAATCTGTGATAAAGGAAATGGAGAACATATATATTGCTGATCTGAACACTGCTCGTAGTAACAACCTCACTTTCCTTAGTGCTCAAGGTGATAAAACTGATTTGTGGCATAGAAGGTTGGGGCATGCAAGTTCATCACTCTGGAACAAACTGGTTTATGGGGACCTGGTCCGTGGTTTGCCAAACATAAAATTTGGAGAAAACAAAATATGTGATGCATACGTAAGAGGAAAGCAAACCAGATCATCTTTCAAACAGAAGAAGGGTGTTAGCACTACCAAGCCTCCAAAATTAATTCACATGGACTTGTGTTGACAAGAAGTTCTTTTTAGTAATAGTGGATGATTTTTTGAGGTTCACCTGGACCATGTTTCAGCAAAGCAAAGATGAAACTGTTGATGTGTTGATAATAATTGCAAAAGGGATTCAGATGAAGCTAAACTGCAAGATTGCAAGAATCAGATCAGACCATGAACCACTCAGCAAAATGGGGTTGTCGAGAGAAAGAATACAGAACCTGCACAAAGACCCGGTCCATCCATTGCTTCAGATGCTGCTGACAGAGAAGAAGCAAACAAAGAAATTCTGGAAGCAGGTTAATGAGTTGGTGAAACGAGAGAGGAGGCTACGAGGAAATCAGGGTGGAAACATCAGTCTTCTCATCCTATGGATAATTTTTTCCCTCCTCTTGAATCTGGAATGCACACTAGATCAAAGAAAAGAAATCTAGTTGCATTTTCAGCTTTCATCTCCACTGTTGAACCGAAGAATATCAAAGAGGCTCTAAAGGATGCTAACTGGGTGAACTCAATGCAGGAGGAACTTCATCGATTTGAAAGAAGTAAAGTGTGGTACCTGGTCCCTAAACTTCTAAACATAACCATTATTGGGACTGGGTGGGTGTTCAGAAACAAGCTGGATGAACACAGGATTATCACAAGAAAAAGTTCAACATACAGGAGGCCAAGATAATTAATACACCCATGAGAGCTAGTACCAAACTTGACAGCAACAAAGCAAACATGGATGTGAATGAGGCTATGTATAGAGGAATCATTGGCTCTTTCTCCTCTACCTAACTGCAAGCAGGCTAGACATTGTTTTCAGCGTAGGGATGTGTGCTAGATTTCAGGAAGCTCCAAAGGAATCTCAACTGAAGGCAGCAAAAAGAATCATCAGATATCCGATGGGCTCGTAGGACTTGGTCCTATTATGTACATTACTCATAATTTGGTGATGCTGATTATACTGAGTATCAAGTTGATAGAAAGAGTACCTCAGGAATGACTTGTTTTTTGGGGTCATATCTCATTTCATGGGGAACTAAAAATGCAAAAAATAGTTTCTCTTTCAACAACTGAGGCAAGATATGTAGCAGATACATCTCTGACGAGTGACCTGGTCGAGATAAACAAATTAAAGTTGGGGATGCTGAAACTTGACTGAATGGATCCTGCCTAAAGCAATCAACCTTCTCATGACTATGCAAAGGGAGCAGGTATCCTTGTTTTTCAGTTATGTATGTTTTAGAAAATTCAGTCTCATACCTTCTATAGGTATACACATGGGAAAAGGGTTGAAGGAAAAGGGAGGTCAGGACAGATCTAGACAATCACATTCAAATTACAGAGAGGGACCCGATCCGTTCTCGAAGGTTAGCACTCTTAACATTGCATTTTTAATTATGCATGAGAACCGTTGCAATTGCCACATGTCTTCCATTCAGGTATCTGACTGTTGTCCCATCATTTGAATACCAAAATGACACTTCCTTTCACATAATACACCCTTTCATTTCCTTTATTCTCCATATTTCTTTTCAAATCCCCTTTCAAAATCAGAAGTTTTTGCAAAACACCTATTTTCTACTCTCTCAAAAAACACTTCAAATGTTTAAATCTTTTGTTCCTGCTGATGAATTTTCTGATGGAAAATTTTTTGAGTGTGAAGAGGGACCAGGTCCAACAAGCAAAAAGAAGAAGGTGGAAAAGATGATGTTCAAAAAGGAAGAGGTTGATTTTCTGAGAACTCAAAGTACTTTGAATAGGAGGGTGTCTGACCTTGAATAAAAAAAAACAATAATTTTTTTTAAAAAAATGGTTCCTTAGTTATTGATCTATTCATCTCGAAGGCCTTGAGTAAGTTTGATTTCATCAATCTTTCTGTCATGAGAAACTCAGGCTTGTGTTGGAAGCTATGATAGTTGTTATTGCTAACAGGGAAACTGAAATGGTTTGCCTTAAGGCTCAGCTTCTGAAATAGCACAATCAGAGGGACCAGGTTGAAAAAAATAATTGGCAGCCCTGAAGGTTCAACATGAAGGCCGGGCAGCAAAGAATGTGAACTTCAAGAGAGGCTTCTAAAAAAAACCATGCTAAGGGATATGCTCTACTAATTCTATTCTTCCAATCCCTTGCTCCTAAGCTATTCCCTCTCTTTCTAAACTCCCGTGTCAGTCCTCCTCGTTTTCTATCAAAACTCAGTGGGCATTGTCTGGTTCTCATTCGTAATTATATGTGCAATGATTTGATTGCTGATCTTTTATTTTTGAATAAAAAATGCCTTGTTTCTACTGACTTGTCTCATTACTTTATGCATTTTTACTCATGCTCAGTGTTGCCCAAGTGGCCATGAATTTTCTTGAACTGCATTTCTGTCAACTTGGTTTACTGCTTTAACCCTTTTGTATGATGTCAAAAGGGGAAAAATTGTTAAGGTATGAGATCAATGATGTTAGCTATTTGAAGGAGACATGGTCATGCCGATAGGGGGAATCAATGTTAGCTACTTGAAGAGGACATGGTTATGCCGATAGGGGGAAGAAGTTGAACAAGTTTGTCATCATCAAAAAGGGAGAAATGTTATTTTGTTGCTGATGTGAAGTTTTGATGATTTGACAAACTTCAGGGATGATGAAAATAAGAGGACCAATCCAGTTACCTGAAGAGTCATGTTGATAGGGGGAACTGGTGAAAGGGGGAAGAAGGTAAATAAGTATGTTATCATCAAAAAGAGGGAAAATGTTATTTTGGAGCTGATGTTAAGTTTTGATGATTTAACAAACTTAGATATCTAACAAGGAACCAGATCCTTCTTATTGGGACTGACGACAGGGCAAATGAATGAATAAACGCAGTTTGAGGAATATTTGTGTGTCATCATCAAAAAGAGGGAAAATGTTATAGTCTATGTGTTTTGATGATCATCATAAATGTAGGGACCCTGTCCCTGGAAGAGTGCTCTTGTCCAGATTCAAATGGGGTACTGCTGTAAAGTTGTCATGTCAGGTGGTAGGTGAAAAGTGCAGTGTACTGCACCAATAGGAAGAGCGGACGAGACTGTCTGTTTCAGTGGCTCACAAATGTAGGGACCCGGTCCCTGACAGAGCTCTCTCGTCCAGATTTATAATGGTGTACAACTGTAAAGTTGTCCTGTCAATGGGTTGGTGAAGTCGTCAGCGTAATTCACCAATAGAAATAGACGAGGTTGTTTGTCCAATGGTCAATAACTCTTTTCGGTTGATATAATCAAAATGACAAACAACAAAAAGATTCATTCATTCAAAAAGAGAAAGAGCTAGCAAGTCTTTTCAAGAACTCACAAAGAACACATTGCAAGGGACCTGGTCCCCGAAAGACTGCGTATGTGAAAAGTCAAACAACAGCTGTCTAAAAGCTGTCACATCTGACATGGTTGGTGCACAACTTTTCAGAATAGCAGGCTCTCAGCCAATGGTGTCGTCCCAAGGAGTTTGTGTCCTTTTGATATAGTCTCTTCTCCAAAACACAAACTCAAGATTTGGCAAACAAGGATTTGAATTTCTAAAAATTCATAAGCTTACAAAGAGAAGGCCATCTTCAAAGAAGAACACTTCTCATATCAACAAAGGACCTGATGGAGTGCTGAAGAGTATTTGTTGTATTTTGAGTTTTGTGTTTTATGTGCTTACATTGTAAATCTATTCATGTGTTATAAAGGAATTAGATCGTTGTTCGGTTCAAACAAAAAGTCTAAGTCAGTTAGGGTTAACTGGTTTAGTGGGCAGCTTGGTTACTGCTTAGTTGAAGTCTAAATCATCTAGAGTTAGGTGGTTTAGTGGGCTACATTGTTGTTGCTTAATTGAAGTCTAAGTCATCTAGAGTTAGGTGGTTTAGTGGGCAATAGAGTTATTGCTTAGTTCTTTCTTTGTAGTAGAGTTGCTACATTGAGGGGGAAGGGATTTAGAGTTAAATTCCTAGGTTTCAAGAGTTTGTAATCTGAATCGTTGCTCCGTTTGAGTGAAATGGAGTTTGGGTTGAAATCCTGTGAGTACAGGTCTTGATTTTCACCTCCCTTGAGCAAGGGAGTTTCCACGTAAAATCCTTGTGCCTGATTTCTTTGAGCTATTTATTTTCGACATTTATTTCAGTTACTGTTCTTGCTGAGTCAAGGGACCTGGTCCGTTGACGTATAATGGACGCATACATTCTAACACAAGGTTAGGCCTGAACCAACTCGGAACAGATAGAGGCTCTCTTTTATGGAGCCAGGCCAACTCCCCCCAACCCACCCCACCCACCCACCAAGGGCGTAGCTATAGCCACCCCAGGATGTCCAACTTAACACCCTTCATCAGAAAATTACGTTGTATATATATGTCAAATTCTCATTTAAAGGATATATATTTAAAGTTGGACACCCTCGACAAAAGTTATGTCTTTGGCACAATGGTATATTTTGACAGCCACACACCATTATTCTTAAATATCCTTAATAAAATTTCTGACTCCATCACTATTACCCATCCTGGCCCGTCGACGCCCTTATTTTATGGTGCTCATTATAGAACATATATGTATGGGCAAATTAAAAGTAATGTTCATTCAGTAATGTAATAAATATACAGTTATGGCTATGTAATAATTGAAAAAACATAAACTTATGGGTTCAAGTAATTAATATGTATTCTTTGTGTTTTAATTTTGGTGTCTTACTTTATTTGAAAAGAAAAAAAGAAGAGAAAAAGCTCCCTCCGTCTTTAAATAATTATCGTGTTTTTCATTCTCACATTCCTTAAGAAAATAACAATATGATGATTGTTTTAAGAATTTGAATTATGAAATCATAATTTAAAAATGAAATTGAATTATATGTAGATTTCAACAATAAAACAATGATTTTAAATCAAAATTTGAAATTACGATTCCGAATTCGACCAAGCTCCGACTACTTAAATTAAGCGTTTTTGACATCCCATTAACTTTGCCAAACAAAGCTAATTAAATATCCTTGAATTTGAAAATTCATAACCAAAATAATTATTTTATAACTATAATTATTTTACCCCACATAAAGTGAGTAATAAATATTGAGCGTTGGTGAGAAAGGAACTGATTAATATCTCTATAATAAGTACGAATAGCATTATTGTAACACAAATTTGGCAAAATGGGCAGCATCTATAAATATAAATGTTATATAAATTATTACACCACTTTTCAATTAAAAAAAAGTATCATATCATGTTCATTGAAATAAATTCTTGACAATACAAGCTAGCCAGTATTAAATTCTGATTTCCAAATCTGTCACTATGCACATGCATGGTCCAGTCTAAGAGTTGTATTAGTCACATGAAATTACCTAAAGTAGTAATCTATGAACCACCATCTAAGTTTTACCTTTTTAACTTTTACCGAGGGTCGATCGAAGATAATCTTTCTATTTTTATGAGATAGGTGTAAGATTTACGTATATTCTATTTTTTTCAGACTTGATCGTCTTATAGTAGACTTTTTTCATTCTCACGAGCAGGGGCGGAGCCAGAGGTTCATCTGAACCCCCTTCGACGGAAATATTATTATTTATATATGGTTAAAAATATTTTTAATGTACATATAGTAGATGTCGAACCCTACTTCTTCAGATTTTGAACTCCCGTATTAAAAATTATGGCTTTGCTACTACTCACAAGATAAGCGTAAGATTTATGCATGTACGTACCATATTTTTTTCCAGATCTCGTCTTATGGGATTATATTGAGTCTATTGTTATTGTTTTTCCTTTTAAAAAAAATATTACATTAGGGGAAGGGGAAGGGGAAATGGTGGTGGAGATTACAAGATGGAATCAAATTTTCACCAACAAAGTGAAAGTTCAGATAGTCAACAAATTGAGTTATTGAGATCTCTGTTATGGTTGTTACTTTTGACTTTTGAGATTTAAATTTCGAGAAAAAAATTAGGTTATTTTTTCCGTTTGTTCAAGTGTCTCATGATGAGATTTAACGAGCTACGTGCAAATTCATTCGGACATCACGATTATCAAAACAAAAAGATTACACTAGTTTTACATATTTTTCATAAATAGCTATAGTTTAGAACGTAATTACGCAACGTAGCTACAATTTATGTATTTATGAAACATAGCTATAGTAGTTGTATTAGAGGGAAGAATTGAATATGGCGTGTATTAATTTTATCAACGAAAGAATTGTATTCTGATAGCGAATACATTAATTGTATTAGCGCATATTGTATCAACTAAAAACTAATGAAAGAGTGTATTAACACATAGTCACATACTATATCAACACACATATGTATTATATATATATTTTCTATAAAATTCAAAATATAGTTATATTTCATAATTTTTTAAAATATAACTATATATTAACGGTCTAAATATTTGCCATTATCTCCTATTTTTTCCTAATTTTAAGTAGGTGACCAATTTAAATCTATTCATATATATTGTATGCCTAACATATAGGGGAGGCAGCTAAAGTCTATTTTATCATGGGACACAGGATAATTTTGTTGAAAAATCGACAATTTGAATTTTATTATATGGATATTCAAACAAGGAAATAATACTCTTCTAGGATGGTGACATAAACGAATGAGCTTAATAAAGTAGTATAGGAAAAGGAAGAAAGACTTACGGAAAGCAGTAGCGGATTCAGGATTGTCATTAAGGGTGTCGATGGTTGTAGTAAAAAATATAATTATGAGGCTAGTAATATTAGAGAACGCACGACCTTAAGGAATTTTCTCAACGTCTTAACCACTAGACTAAATATTTAACTTGTGTCAAGAGATGTCAATACTTATATACATATATATAATGTAATTTTCTGACAAAGGAGTGTCGCTTGACACCCCTTGACTAAAGATGAGTATGCCCCTGACAGAGGGTATTCACCGATATAAAGAAGACGTGTGACAAAGTCTCAGGAAAAGTTTCACAGAGTTGCTTGGAACTAGAGGCCATGTGACATACACTAGGATGATTAAGAATATCTATGATACAGTTAAGACTTTGGGAGGAGACTCGAAACATTTTCAAGTTTTGATGAGGTTGCATCAAAGATCAATTGTTTACCAAGCATATGCTTAGATAGGATAGGGTTGAAGATACAAATTAGTATTAGAATAGTAGATAATAATGTGTTGTCTTTAGTATCAGTCGTAGTATTACTTCTATAATTTGTTGTCTTTTGATTTTTACTACTATTTATTGATTCTTATATCTCGACTATCGTATTATTTTATTCTAGTTTCTATTATATTATTATATGTTGTTTTATTTGTTACTTCTTTTGCTTAAATTAAGGATCTATTAAAAAAATAATCTCTCTATCTTTGAGATAAAGATAAAGTTTTCTTACCTTCTATCTTTTTCATACCACTTTGTGGACTACATAAAATATTTTATAAAGCAAAATATTAATCTAAAATTATGACACAAATTTTATAAAACTTTAAATCTTGATTCTGACTTAATTTACGCACCAGGCAATAAACCAATATGGCAAAAGGGATGGACGAATTAACAAAAGATTTAAATCAGTCTGTACTAATTGCAAATGTGAGTTAGACTTTAATTTTGGTCACATATCAAATTCAGAATTAATTAGCTCAACTGTATCCCTCGAATACTACAAAATTATTAATTGATGTGGTGGTTCTAGAAAACAAACATTATATTTGAGTTATTTTATGTGTCACGATAATAGTGAAAAATATTATCAGCATTTAATGTTTATATTAAATTAAATAATTTAATTTTAAGAGTTAAAGTATATACAGTAGAATCTCACTAAATTAATATAGATGAGATCATGAAATATTATTATTTTATAGAGATAATATTTAATCGAAATATTAATTTAAAGAGTGTTTCGACACCACAAAATTTGTTCAGGGATGAAATCTCAGAGAATTTAAATGAACCCACTTGTGAAAACGTCATTCATGAATTTGAGGTCATGATTAATGATCTCGATTACCGCAATAAAATAGACGTTAATAACCTGTTGGATAGGTGAAAATGATACATATTCAAAGGTCTAGAGCTTAGAAGAAATTATGGATACAATTGAAAAAAATAATGTTGATGATAAAGTTAAAGATGATACAATACCTTTAGAACCAGTTATGCGTAAGGAAGCACTTATCACATTTAGAATTCTTTACAATTTTATGGTGCAATTCGAAAAGACAATATCGAAACTTTTGGATGCAATAAGAAAAGTTAGAGATGAGTTTCAACTAGATTTAAATTTTAACAAAAAAATAGAACACAATAGAATCATATTTCACTAAATTGTCTTAGATATATTTGTACTTTTAAAGAATTATTAATTTATAATATTAATAGGACCGTATATTTATATAGGGGTCTTCTGAAAATATATTATCTTATCGAAATGAGTGATTTTTTTCATTGGCCCAAGTCGGGACTGGAGAAAAATATTACTTTAGAGAAGTTATTAATTAACCGAATATTAATTTAATGACATTTTAATGTATCACAAAGTAAATTTTATTTGATCGTTTATATACACAAATTTAATGGATTAAGTAAGTCGAGAGATATTCTTAACATGTTATATTGTTCGTTTATGATAAGTCAACACGATTTTTGTAGAAAGACCTCACCTTATTAAAATTATCACTAGATATTATGTTTCTGCTTACCAAGCTATAAATATGAAATTTTATTCGCACACTTGACCATCTTTTCCTCAAACTCTCTCATTACCATAATTCATGGGTCATTTTTTAAAAATATTTATAAGACCAAATCCATCGCTGACCCCCTAAAGTTGGCACTAATTTTCACTTAGACATCTTAACTAAGCTTTGTTCATTTTAGACACCTCATGTTGAATCCCGTTGTGTCATTTTGACACTTTCTACTGACTTGACACATTGAGTGTGTTGCACCCATTTTGAGCGCGTGAGGAGTGTTTTTTTTGAATTTTTATTTTATTTTTTTCCTTCTTCTTCTTCACTTTTTATCCCTACCACTTATTCCACCTTCCACCATGAAAAAGCATGATGAAAAACCTTACAAAATATGAAAATAAAAAATAAAAAAATTATCACACTAATTTTAAAAACATTTACAAGAACAATATTTTAACAAATCATCACACTAATTTTGAAAACATTTATTAGAACAAAACACACATTTTTTTTTAAAAAAAATAATAGAAGAAGAATGTCATATTTTTCAGAACCTCACCTCACTATCGATAAAATGGTTCTCAAAATCAAATTTACAACGAAAAAAGAAAAAAAAAGATTTAAAATCTAATGATTTTTTTTTTTTTAAAAAAGGAAGAATAACCAAAAAATGATGGGAGGGTTGGGGAGGCAAAAATGACGGAAGTAACGCTGGTGAGGTGGGGGCGGGGTGATGTAAGGTGGGGGTGGGAGTGGTAGAAAATAGGTAATTTTATTTATTTATTTTATTGAAAATTAGTTGTTGTTTTTAATAATGTATTTTAAAATTATAATATCTTACACTCAAATGACACATGTCAACTTCTAATTAGTCATCATGCCATGTCATCTGCAAGTGTATTACACACACTTTGTAATTTTTGCTTATTGTCAGAAAATGATCAAAATGACATAGCAGGGCCCTACTTGAGGTGTTTAAAATGAACAAAGCCTACTTGAGGTGTCTAAGTAAAAATTGATGCCAATTTTAAGGAGTTGTCGATGGGTTCCACCTATTTATAACGTGCCATCAAAATGAACGCGTATTTATAGCTAGATCAAATCCAGAGCTAGCTTCTTGTTGAGTGCATGCATCTCCAAGCTGCAACCTTTGGTATGGTAAAAATAGTAAGTCGGAGTCTCGCGTCATCACTCTGACATTTCTTTACTTATCTCATTGAATCATAAATTCGGATATCAGTTATTAGACTAAATCAAATCAAAGATACTATTAACATTATGTGATATCATATGCTTTAAATCAAGCTCGTATAATTTTTTTTAAAACAAAACATCATATTATACATTTTATATATCCTTTTTGTTTTCAGACTTTATCCTTACATCCAACATGTTTCATACCTCAATTTATTATTAGTAGTAACAAATTATATTCCTAAAATCTTGGGGGAAAAGAAGAAAAAAAATGGCCCCATGAACAATTGATTATCCAAGTAAGTTGAGTTTCCATGGCAGAATTGGGACCAAATTAATATTCATTAGTCATGTCACTGCATGCATTTTAATTCATCTCGATTCAATAATATATTTAAATTTACGATACTTTTTTTTATGAAAAAAAATAACTCTTAAACAATATATAATTGAGTTAATTGATAAATGTGAATTATTGAGAAGATATATTACGATATACGTAATTATGAGCCAGGGTACGTAGATAGAACTCTTAAATATGTACGCTTTGAATTAAGCTCACATGATTTTTTTTCTTCAAAAAAATCTCTTATCATTAAAAAATTATATTCTTACATCTTATATATAGTTATCTCCCTTTTCTTTTTAACTACCAATATGAGAATTTATTCGTATATCTAACACGATTTAATTTAATAATAGTAACAAATTATATTCCTAAAATATTAGAAAAATAGAAGAAGAAAATATGATTGGTCCCATGTACAATTGATTATCCAAGTAATTAAGTTGGGACCAAATGAATACTCATTATTCATGTCACTACATTTTCAGCCATCTTGGTCCAATATAATATATAGTTTCTCTAATATTAAACGTTCTTAACATTTTTTAAGAGTCCATTTGAATTAGTTGATTAAAAGTTGTTAATAAGACATCAAGAGTTGAAATTGATTTAATAAATAGTTATGTATTTGGATAAAGTGTTTGAATCAGATACATGCGAATCACACCAGATATATGTATATTGTATGCATCTAGTGTGCCTTACACTAAAAGTTCACGCGCTTCTTTATTCAAAACAAAAAAACATTCTGAAATGAACCCACATATAAAAGTGGGCTGGTCTGCTCATTATTTGTGATTCAAATGTATCTGGGATACATATGCAAATATCGCTCGCCTCCCTCCCATCTTGCTCGTCACTATCATATATCGTTCACGTATATGGCCGGTATGCTAGATACATGCGAACATGTATATAATGTGTATCTAATGTTATTTACATGTAACTTACTTGAAATCTAGTATAAAATTATTAAACACTGAGATAAAATATAATTATTTCAAACTATAGAAAAAATTAGTAAATATGATAGGAATATTTGCGTAATTATGTAGTTTCTCCTTATAAATATATGGGACATGGGCTTGAAGTGAACTTGGGCCGTAGGTTTGTCCTGTCCTTTGTGTGATCTGGGCTTTTGATTTTGGGCTTTCATGATCATCTTATAGGGGGGAAAAAGAAGAAGATGAATTTGGCAATCCATGACAATTTGAACCAATAAATTGTAGTACAAAATAGAAAAAATGACAATGGTATATCATCTTTCTTCCTTCATATCTCTTCCTATAGAATGGGAGTTTTGCAGTAACTGGTAAAGTTGTTGCCATGTGACTAGGATGTCACGAGTTCAAGCCTTAGGAACACACTCTGTCAGAAATACAAGGTAAGACTGCGTACAATAGACATGCAGTCAGACCCTTTCTCAGACCCTACACATAGTGAGAGTTTTAGTGCACCAGACTGCCCCTTTCCATCTCTCTTCCTATACATCCTTCATTCGTTCGCAATTCTCTCAATTGAACACACACAAATCCTCACAAATTCCCTATCTCAAGAATTGTGCCATTGCTAGGAGTTTTTGTTGATTTTTTTTAATGCTAAGTTTCAAGTTTATCACATGCAAGATCTTGTTGGATAAAAAATTGAAGTAGAGTAAGGGAGAAAATACCTATTATTCAACAGATTTCAAAACTCAATACATACAAAAGGATACATAAGCATATATTGGACGTATAAAAATAAGTTTGATCACCATAACTGAATACACAAGTAAAATGTATAAAATGAATTTTGTTTTTGTATGCATTATAGTATGAATGTACACCTGATTAAACATATACTTGATCAAATATATTCATCTGAATAAATGTCTATTTCTCAGTAAATTTTAAAATTCATCATATAGTAAATGTATACATAAATATATGGTGCACACCTAATTTTAAATTTAAAACATTACAACTGAATACACAGAATAAATATTGGATGCATTATAGTGCAATGAAGGTATTACATAATTTTTTGACTGTGAAAAACTTTACAACTCCATTTAAAAGTATTACATAATGTGAAAAATAACTGCTGAGAAACATTTTAACAAAATTATATAAAGTCATTTTTTATAAGAATATGAATAGATTTGAAAAGAAAGTTCAAAATGAAACTTATTTTTATTGTTAGGGTAAAACAACATTTAAAATCAACTTCATTAAATGGTGAATTTGATCAAATGTATATAAGGTGTATAAATATTACATAATGGGTATAAATTATGCATATTTAGCGAAGGGAGAGCTGGTGAGGGAGGCGAATCTTGAATTTGTAAAATAAGAGTGTATTAGGTGGAAATTGATCCCTAGTCAAGGTAATAATTCAATATTAAATCAAGTGTTTATTATTTTTGTAGTATAGGTGACACCATATAATATTATACTCATTTTTAAAAATATACATAAAATATCTAATTTTATTAAAAAACTATGAATTCACGTGCCCCATATTTTGGCATTAAATTCACCCATGACTGATAGCTCCTCTATAATGGCAAAGTTTCGAAGGATCTACGGGTTCATCTGAACCCCCTTCGATAGAAAATTATAATGTTTTATACATTGTTAAAATTATTATTTTTTATGTAAATATAGTCGATATCGAACCCCTTCAATTTCTTCTTGTGTTTACTTCTTCATATATTAAACTCCCTAAATAAAAATTTCGATTCTGCCACGGTTCCTCCTCCAATGACTATTAGTGTGATTTTGTGGTTATTTTTCTGTATCTCCTTGTCTATTTTGTGAAACAATTTCACCTTTAAAACAAAAGTTTATCATCTCGAGACTCGAAATACAATAATCAAGGCTAGGGAAACAATCAATAGAAATAAAAATCTAAGAATACGAAAATCTACGATTTTAACTAATACTCCGGAAATGAGAAACCAAACACTCGATTAATCATCTAGTGATCAACTACCTAATTTTTTGATTTTCATACTGTCCTATTAAGGGTCATATCCCCATCAAGGAACTGAAGATGCCTCATGTCCTACCTAATCACCCACTAATACTTCTTAGACCTAACTCTACCCCTCCTCAATCCCTCGACGACCAACCTTTTCCACCTCCTTCCCGAAACTCCCACATCTCCTCTTCATATATCATGACTATCTCAATCTTACTTTTCACATCTTAGCCTTCACAAGAGCCACTTTTCCCTCTCTTGATGACAAATCTTGATTGACTAATACTAGGAACCAATTTGGTAAAAGAAGAAGCATGGCATGAGATAAACGACAAATGAAGTTCCAATAACGAATTACTTGACTCGATGGATTAAGGAAAAGCCGATATTCAAACTATCTCAATCTTACTTTCCGCATCTTATTCTTCACCTTGACCCGAATAATTTCATTCTTAATCCTATCTGTCCTAATAACCCCATATATTCATCTTAATATCTATATCTATGCATACTCATCTTCTGAACATGAGATTTTTCGACTAGCCAACACTCTTACCCCGAAATATTTAACCATGTGGGAAAAAAATAAAACTATTTGTATGTAAACTAAACGACAAAAAAAAGGTCTACTGGTAATCCAGCCATATCCAATTCATCCCCTTTCGGTGTCGGCCATTTCTCTCCCTCCTTTAAACGCCTTCTCTCTACCCAATTTCTCCGGCCGATCAATTCTCCTCTTTGTTGATCTCAATTTTCGATTCTCGGTTCACTCCACAAGATCCGATTTCGAGTCACTTCCGAATCGGATCCGGGTCAGATGGCGGCATCACGGAGGCTCCGAGATCTTCAAGCCCAACCGGGGAACAAGATCTGTGTCGATTGTTCTCAGAAGAATCCTCAATGGGCTTCAGTTTCGTATGGAGTTTTCATGTGCTTAGAATGCTCCGGTAAGCATCGGGGGCTTGGGGTACATATCTCGTTTGTCCGATCTGTTACCATGGATTCATGGTCTGAGATCCAGATCCGGAAAATGGAGCTTGGTGGTAACGAGAGTTTCAACAAATTCGTGTTACAATATGGTATTCCGAAGGAAACCGATATTGTTACCAAATACAATACAAAAGCTGCTACTGTTTATCGTGACAGGATCCAATCCCTAGCTGACGGAAAACCCTGGAGGGACCCACCAGTTGTTAAGGAAGTTTTGAGGGGTTCAGCAAGTAATAATGGTAGTAGACCACCGTTGAGCAGCGGCGCAAGCGGCGGCGGCGGTGGCAGTAGGAATGGTGGATGGGATAGTTGGGATAATAATGATGATGGAGGGTTTAGTGGTAGTAATACTAAGGATATCCGGAGAAATCAGACTGTGGGGGATTTTAGGAGTGGTGGTAGTAGTGGTGGTGCACCAGCTAGGTCGAGGTCGAGTGCTGATATCTCGAAGGAGCAGTATGAGGCGTCAGCAGCGAATAAAGATAACTTTTTTGCGAGGAAAATGGCTGAGAATGAGTCCCGGCCTGATGGGCTTCCGCCTTCTCAAGGAGGGAAGTATGTTGGGTTTGGATCAAATCCTGCCCCAATGCCTAGGAATAACATGAATCAACAAGGAGATGTTTTTTCTGCTGTTACTCAGGTTATTCACCTTCCCTTACATTTTACATGTTATGATTTGATTGGACTGAAGTTACATGTGAACTTACTTACATATTATACTAGTGATAGTTGAAAAGTAATCCGGGTAAGAAACATCTGATCAAATTTAAAAATGTGAGTAGTTAATGAATTTGAATTCCAATTTCCAAAGTGGTATAACATTTGTCAAACGTTTTGAGATATATGGGAAGAGTGCCGTATAGGTTGGGATGCAGGAAATATTATTGTTATGCATATAAGAGTGAACTGTGTGTACCAGTTCTGCTGTGTTGTTTTATGTCTACCTACTTATAGCTGATCGAGTTGCGATGTGGTATGTGTAGGGATTTGGTAGGTTATCTATGATAGCTGCAACGGCAGCACAGTCAGCTGCAAGTGTGGTTCAAGTGGGGACAAAGGAGTTGACTACTAAGGTATTTTGATTCGTCTTCTGGTTTTAAAATTAATGGTTATGTAATTGTGTTCTACTTTAGATACACTTGCTGTTTTTAATTCTCGAGATATCTCTTGATTCTTAAGAGTTAACACACAGTTCTTTAAGGTCTCATTTATTTTCATCAATATTAAGATATCTGAATCCGAATACACTTCTGGATCTTAAGATGTTGTATTTGTTCTGAATACTAAATAATATAAGTCGGTTTGTTTTCTCAACAACTGAATACAAACATGTCTTTATTTAAATTAATAATTAATATAAATTTAAAATACTAACTTAATCTAACACAACATCATTAATTTAAAAAATATATATAAATGATAGTTGAAAGTTAAGACTTTGTTATAGATCCTAATCATTTAGACCCATTAAGTAATTGTAAAATTATAAGAAAAAACAACTGCACTTAATGATTAAGTTCTAAATGACTTGGACTCATACTTATAAAAACAAACTTAATGAATGAGATCTGAATAATTATGATTAAGGCTCATTAAGTGCAAACAAATGAGGCCTACGTCTATTTATCAGGTAATGTTTTGAAAGTGTGGGGAAGTATATCGAGGGCAGTAGAGAAATGGGGAGTTCTGCAAAGAGCTCTGGTTGATGTAACTGTTGATAGAAGAAGAATAGAAAATGGAGTAACTAAGTTATCCAAAATGGACAATGGGTTATCCATGTAGTCTTAGTATTTTATTAATCAGTTAGTGCTTTGTAGGTTGATGATCTTATTTACATGCTAGTGCCTTGTGGTCATAGTTCTAATTTGGAGGTAGAGTTCATTTTCAAGTGAAAAAGCAATATTTATGTGCTAAAAAGGGATGCTTCTATTTACACCTAAACTCACATATCATTGTGTCACACCGGACAATAAGTGTTTAAACGATATCCTAAGTGTTGCAATGGTGCAAATGCTTATTGCAAATCTTCTATTGTTTGTATAATTGTGTTTAACTAGATAGATGGTTTTGCCAATATTCGATTTATCATGCTTGTTAAAACTATTAATTATCATTAGTTGATTACTTCACCTCTTCATGAGCTTAATATGTTCAATAATATTTTGGTCGTCTTTTAAAGATTACCCTTCTAATATTATGAGGTTACTTCACTTAATTGATATGACACAGGTGAGTTTGATGTTATGCTTTAATTTGAGGTATATTGTCCAACAATACCTGTAAGACTTAACATATCCACATGATGAGTGTTCTAGAATGTTTTTTGTGTGTGGGAGGCAGGGGAGGGGATAATGTTGTGGTAACATGCAAACGTTGAGATGGATGTGTGATTATACAAAAATTAAACCAGATTAGAAATGACCAATGCTATAGAGAGAGAGCAAGTAGTACATATAGAGGATACAATGAGGAGAAAGTCTCCCAAGAACAAGATTTGTTCATTAGAATTGCAATTCATTCTTTCTAGAAGGTTAAGTATAAATTGCAACTAATTTTCTCTTTGAAGTTCTATTATACACTTTAAGAATTAGACACAGAAGCAGAAAAAAGCTGCAAACTAGTATGTAGAGTGACTTTAGTATCTTCTAAAAAGGGACAAGATTTAATCAATATCAAACACATGAGTAATGGGTGATGTCAAAGTTAAGTATGTGTCATATCATATAATTTGAATTGCCGTTGAATGAATCAATTCGCTATTTTCATCTGAGTTGTAATTATCTCTGTCAAGTTGTTTATGTGCTTGCTAAAAGCATGCTCTTCAGTTTTATTTATTTATATTTTCTCTTTTTCAATTTTTTATCAATCATATAGTCTACATTTCATCTCTGTTATGTTGTTTAGAAAAAGGAGCAGTGTAGTTAAATGATAATTGAGATGTGTGCCAATCCTATTCTTTCAGGTGAAAGAAGGTGGATATGATACCAAGGTTAATGAAACTGTCAACGTTGTCACGGCAAAAACAAGTGAGATTGGACAAAAGAGTTGGGGTATCATGAAAGGAGTCTTGGCCATGGCTTCACAGAAGGTAGAGGAATATACCAAGGAAAGCCCAGCCTGGAAGAATGATAGCTGGCAACGAGGTGAAAGTGAAAAGAATGGCTATTATCAGGACTTTAATCAGGATTCTAAAGGATGGAATGCTTCTGGAGGAGCCCAGTCTTCTGGAAGGAACGTTAATTCTGTCAGCTCTGGGTCGTGGGATGATTGGGACAATGAAGACAAAAGCAAAGTAAATTCTACAAAGGCGGCAGCAGCACCCAACAACAAGAACGATGACTGGGCTGGATGGGATGATGGTCAGGATGATGGATTTGATAATCACTACCAGAGTGCATCCAACAATAAACATGCTGCTGTTCATGCTGGAAAATCAGATTCCAAATGGACCGATGGAGGTTTCCTCTGACGGCAGTACATGTTATAACTTCCCTTAGTTATTTTTTGCCCTTCGAGATTCAATTTTCTCCATGTCTTATTTGAAAAAAGGAATTGTGTGTCTGAATATAGTTGATATTTGTACCATTGCCAGCAGGTTGGGTTAATCTCTCCTCCTTCCTGTAAAAGAAGAAAGAGCCAAAAGCACAAAACAGAATTAGACTCTTGTTGAAGACCATTATTCGGGGCTAAAAAACGTTTAGGTTACATTTGGATTTGTGAAGACCATTTTTGTTTCTGTTTCTGTCCTATATATTGGAGTTTCTTGATTATTATGTCTGATTTCTCTGTGTTTCATATGGTCATATGAGAGATCTTTGGATAAATGGCTTTTGCAGCTTAGCATCTGCATCTGGCTCATGAATTGTGTGTTACAGGGTTTGATGTGCTTAGGCTTTTGTAGCCATCTATATCATTCTGTGTGATGATTCAACTAACCTTCTGTTACTTCATGCTTTAACTTTAGTTCACTCTGTCATTACTATTTAATATCGCCAACCAAATTCTGCCATTTGATTTTATGCACATATTACATATTTTTCGTGGAGGTAGAGAGGTTATTTTCGGAAAACCCTCGGCTCAATTGAATCAGGCACAGTGGTATATATAAATGGGAGCAATACCAACATGGTTTTATTGTCTGTTCCGTTAGGAATCACAGAAGCAAGCACACACGTAAAGAGACGTATCGGAAATATAATGTAATCTTTTAGATGAGATAATCACAGACATTTAACTTATTTATTCATTCTACACATATAGACAAGACACATCGATATATAAAATTAACTACTATTCTTCAATTCCAACTGCTAGAACCAACACCAACACAACAAAAACATAGTCTTACTGGTGGGGTCTGGAGCGTGCATGATGTGTATGCATATATACCTTATCCCTTTCTTTTGTGAGATAGATAAGTTATTTTCAATAGACCCTCGACTCAAGAAAACAGCTACAACTAACAATAATTCGATAATACCTTATTATTATATCAAATGATTCACACAATATCCTTATCAATAAAGCTGCTAGCCACTTTTGAGTTCCCAAACTTAGCTTGTTGTAGTTGTTGAATCACTAGAACAGAACTTTTTATCCCTTTGTCTGATGAAGCCAATAAATTAGCCAATGGCCCCAATTCTGAATTATTCTCATCAAATAGGTGTGCCATTATGCCTTGTGGAGACTCACTCTTATTATTCCCTACTATCATAAGTTCAAATTCTCCACTTTTTCCAATTTCCAACACTTCATTCACCAAATTATTTGCTTCTTTCTCAGCATATACAATTTGTTTACCACACTTCATCTTGAATTCTGCAATAGTAGAATCATCCAAAGTCCTGTTTGGAACAAAAACAACACATAATACAATTTAGATAAATAATTTATCCAGAATCCAACTGTCAAACGTTTAGCTATAGCTGATAGCATGGACGCAACTTTATTTCTTAACCTGGTTCACCGAGCAAGTGTCATGTTCAATCATGACTACGACCAGGGTCAACCCAGCCCTCTCGTGGGACTAGCCATAGGCAGGATACTGACGTTATCCAACACCAATAAACAAATGCATATATAGAAGGGGTAGTTAGTTTTACCTTTCAACTTCATCAAAATTAGTACTTCCATGATGGATGAATCTTACTAATGTAACCCTAATAGCAGGATGTTCAACCATTCTACTACCAATTTCCAAAGCTTTACGACAATCAGCTCCACCAAAAAACACAATGCAAATCCTCATCCCATTATTAACCAATTGTAATCCACGATCAACCACCACCGCCACCGAGCACCGCGCTTGACTCATCACTCTCTCATTTGCCATTCTCCATCCGTGCCCTTGCACATCAGAATGTCAAATTTAGCTCATGAAAATATAATTTAGATTTCACTGAACGACTAGTGTCATTTTTGGCTTAGTCCAATTAGTCATATAATATTCAAACCAATCTAGCCTACAATTGACCATAAAATTAACTTATTAAAACATTAAAAAAAAATTAAAAAGATTTTTTTATTGTTTTATTTGTTTAATGTAATCATGATAGAAATAAAAAGAATTTTTATATATTACTCCTTTGGCCCCAATTTAAGTGACATTATATTGTTTGATTGGACTCAACTCATTTGTTAGTTTGACTAGCTTTTAACTCGCTCAAATATAATTCAACCAGCTCATTTGACACTCGTACAGTCTTACCTGCATGAATCTCCACTTCTTCATCCCCTTCCATTTGCCAATATTTATCAAACGGCAAAATAATCAATTCTACTCGTTTTTTCTCCGCAACATGAATAATATCCTCATGCAAATCCGATAAACCCGATATAGCCATTGTGGGTCGGACCATGACCTTTCCTAGCGTGCTATATGCCTCGAACGCCGCACCCACTTGATCGGTCGCGTCATCTCGGAAAAGCATTCGGCCGATGAACGGGAAACCGTTTTTTCGGGCACGTTGGACCATCGATATGGATGAGAATCGGTCGGTGAATTCCATGAGTCGCATCACGTAGAGTTTGGTGACTGAGGCGTAATTATTATTATTTTTATCGGACCTTAATGACTCAGTGAGGTTAATGAGTGCACGTGCATCCCTCGGGCCACGTAAGCACGCTAGGATTCGAAGATTGTTTTGTTTTTTGATCTTTTTTTGTGGTTTTTCGATTTGAGGATGTTGTGTTGATGATGGTTTATGAATAGCCATTACTGTAGGAGTTGTGATAAAGGTTGTAAAAAGTGCCATGATCACCAATATTGCAAACGTCTCATCGTCCAAAACCTAATAATGGAGCAAAAAATTAAAAATTAGTTGTAATATATAATTGTCAAAAATATAATTGAACGGTTTAATATTGATAATTTTTTTAATTTGTGAAGATTCATATATAGTCAAACATCAAAATTGTACATATCAATTAATTCCAAGTAAAATGAGTAATTATCATTCGACTCTAATTAACTTCTCTTCTTAAAGTGTGTTTGGTAGAGAGGAAAATATTTTTATGAAAAAATAAATATTTTTTTGTTTACTATTTATAAATTTGATAAGCAATCAGAAAAATATTATCTCAAAATTATATAATCTACGTAAATATTATGAGATTTGAGTAAGGATAAGGTGAGATTTAGGATTGGGTCTATTTCCAACGATGGAAATGAGAGGAATATCATTTGTGAAACTTGTTTTCGTTGTTTTCACCACATAAGTCATTTTTCTAGAGATTTTAAAAAAAGAAAAATTGACCGATCAAATATGAAAAAATTGAAATATCTTTTCCTCCCCATACACGTGTCAGCATATGCCAGGCCTTCACTATGGAGGAAATATAAATTGTATTCCACTTAAAGGTTACTAACCCAAGAAGTGATACAACTAACTAGTAACAAAGCTTGACAAAACTTTCTTTCGACAATTTGACCTAACTCAACTCTAAAAGTTAATTTATAAAAAGAGTAGTGGCAATTCTGACCTCCCAACGACACACCCAAGTTTATAATATGAAGCTCAATATTGGTAAATCGAGAATTAAAATGAGTGTAGTTCTGATTGATACTATAATTAAAAAAAAATAAAGTTAAACCTAGCTTGGATCCATCTGTCCCTAAAATACTAGCTCATGAAGTGAGACTGCTCAAAATCATATAAAAAGATCAAATCATCACTCATTGAGAGTCTATGCGAGAATTTTAACAGTTATATGTTACATTTTATTATTTTTAATCAATTAAAAAAGAATGACAGTTTTCTACCTTAAAAATTCTTTACTTTTATATATTCAATTCTTTACCCTTAACGGTATATAGTACTCTTATCGCCATAGAAAAACTCCCGACATGTCTAAAACGTGTCATAAGTTTAAGAGTATTTCTTATATGCAATAAAAGTTTCTTTGCTTTTTTAATTCTATATCTGATCAAACAATGTCGTATAAATTGAAACACAAAAAACTAACCTTTTTCTCCTTGCCAATATTTAGAACAATTAGCTCCACCAACCCTTTTGTATTCATCAAAAATCCAAGTGCTAAAGCTTCCCTCATTGGCATTGAACACAACATTATTCCCACAACAAAAGTCCCCAAAACTTTGCCTACACAAGCTGTGGACACAACAAGAACCACAAGTCCCCAAGCCCTAACACTATGAATTTGTGAAATATTTGTCTTAATACCACTTGATGCAAAATAAAGTGGTAATAATAATCCAGACACAAAATCTTCAATTCTCAAAATCAATTTCTCTGAAAAATCACCATTTTTTGGAATAATTAATCCAAATATAAATCCTCCAAATATTGCATGTATACCAATAAAATCAGTCATAAAACCAAATAACATAACTCCAACTAGGGTTAAACATATGTAAGTTTCCTCAACAATATTGTTGTTACCATTTGATGATTTTTTTGCCACCCAAATCATAATTGGCCTAATAATTAAAAACATAAAAACCACAAATCCAATTCCACTTAAAAGAACCCATAGTGAAATTAAAGGACTATGATTAACTCCTCCTCCTCCTGCTAGAGCAACTGCAAGAGCAAGTAAAATCCATGCAGCAACATCATTGAATGCTGCTGCTGCCATAGCCATTTCACCAATTTGTGTAGTCAGTAACCTGTCGAGACATAATATAATTAAAAGTCATGATATGAACAATGGTCGTACATAATTTAATATGGCATCACACATACAGTAACGTATGCAGAATTTTTTTAAGCATGCATGTAACAATATTAATATCATATGAATAAAAGGGAAATTCAAACATAGTAATAATTAAAACTATATCCTTCGCGAGTTTTTTAAATTAGGGTTTCCAATTTTACCCTCCAAACCTAATTAATCATGTAGGAGTTTTGTGCATATATGATATATGATCAATGTAATCAGAATTTTCACTAAGGGAAGTCAAAAAAATAATAATCAAGGGGATTCAAAAAGGTAATATATTCGTACATAAATAAATAAAAAAGTTGTCTATCGATCGATCTACACAGTATAATATTCCAATAAAGGGGTGTCACTTGACACAATGGCTCCACCCCAACATATATGTGACATCTTTTTTGGACTAGGTTAACCCCTAAACCACCTTTATATATACATATATAGAGAGAGAGAAAGAGTGTACGATGATTCTAACAACTTGAGCTTTCAGATGAGATGATCGCATAATTGAACAAACCTTAGTTCCGCGAGGATTCGAGCAAGAACAGGAAAGGCAGTGATTGAAAGTGAAACACCAATGAACAAGAAAAACTCTCCATATCCAACACTATCAATCCCTTTGATTATTTTTCTTAGAACAAAAGCAACTCCAATGCTAAAGAAAAAGGGTAATGAAATCCCAGCAAATGCTATTCCAATAGCTTTTTTTCCACTTTTATGTATGGTGTTTAAGTCCAATTCAAGACCAACAAGAAATAAGAAAAATATTAGGCCTATGTTTGCTACACATTCAAGAATTGGAGTACTCCAAGATGGAAAAATCCAATTTGTGAATGCTTTGTTCCTCCCAAATGCTGATGGCCCAAGCATAATCCCTGCCTGAAATATACGATCCAACATAAAATATTACATCACGTAGATCAATATATAATATTATACCTGGAGAAAGCATTATACATAATGTATCAACCTTGTATAAAAATGTATAATAGTGTACGAAATTCTTATTTATGATAGAAATTCTTAGAGTTTAGAGCTTTATAAGTGTGAAATAATATGAATAATAAACTCGAAAATGTTAAGGAAAATGAACGTAGTAATCCAAGACATTTATAAACAACTTACACAACCAATTATGGACAAACATATGTAACCTTCTCTAACACCTTATGAACGTGTAATTAAAGATGGATTCAGAATTTAAAATTCTAAACACTTACTTATTCTACTTTTGAGAAAATTTAATGTTTTTTTCACACATATATGCACGATAATTGTGAAAATGCTTGATTACGTGATAAAAAATGATGAGAGACCATATAGTATATGTAACATTCTTTAAAATAAAACGAAATAATTATATACTGACAGTGCATAAAACTTACAATGATCTCCGCGACGACTTTAGGTTGGCGTAAGGGCTTGAGAAGGAAAGCAAGTAATCGACTAAGGAACACAACTAATGTTGTTTGAATTATTAATAATGGGAAAGCATAGTGTAAAGTATTTTCTCCTTGCCATATTCCATCTGATGATATTTTTATGGAATTAGTTACATTAAAACCCATAATTAATTATGGTAATTATATTAATTCTTCAAAAATAACCTTATTTTGAACTATATAGTACACAATGTGTATCTTCCTAAGTTCAAGTTTTTGGTTATATTGAAACTAAGCCA
The DNA here is from genome assembly GCA_029582245.1 of Solanum etuberosum. Classification (NCBI taxonomy): domain Eukaryota; kingdom Viridiplantae; phylum Streptophyta; class Magnoliopsida; order Solanales; family Solanaceae; genus Solanum; species Solanum etuberosum. The sequence continues at coordinate 26,710 of JAJONR010009117.1, forward strand.
TATAGAGAGGGGTATTTATAGTGGAGAGAAAGACCCTCGAGTTCATGAATTCAGTATTTTCGACGTGAAATATAAATTTATGTATAATAATTTATTAAAATTGTAACAAGATTTAAATTCATAATTTTAAAAATATAATAGGTTTAATATTTTTTTTAATTTTGTTTTTTGTTATTATTTGGTGTCTGGTACTGCATTCGAGCCTGACTAATTTGGATTCGTGCTACGTAGGGCCTCATTCGGAGAGAATTTTTTCATACTTAGGATTCAAACTCGAAACCTTTATTAATTAAGAGACGAGCAACCTCATAAATTCAATATAAAAATTTAAAAATTAAATTTATAGAATTTAAATCCTGAATCTGCGTACTACCAGAATCCTCCAAATTAATCTCCTCAACAATAGTAGAAGAATCTAATTATTATTTCCATTGGGTGGGTTTTTTGTACAATGCAATATACTGAAATTTATATTTAGTGGTATATCATTGTCACATTAGTTTATATTATATTATAAATTATAATTTAAGGATTAAAATGACCAGTTATTAATGTAATTTATCATCGGATCATTGTAAAACATTTTTTAGTTGCAGCTTTAAATTTATCATAAGCTAAATTAGTATTCAAATAACCAACCTGTAACAATGAGAAAAATATAAAAATGCAATATATTTGTATATAAAAAATATTTTTTTCTGAAATTTTCATTATTTTCAAATTCATTATTAAATATTGGCTTTAAAAAAAAAGAAAAATGTTTTCGGAAAATCAAAGGTAAGTTCAGTTGTCATGTCACTTCTTTTATTTAAATTAAATTAAATGAGATACATAATTATTTATTTTACTATACTACAATAGTACGTTTATGCAATTGTGCTGTACTAAATTGACATATTTAGTGGTATTTAATTGTTACACGTTGTACATAATTGGTTACTACGGTCTTTTCAAATTTACGTGGCATTATTCGAAATTTGAGAGTGAAATGATTTAGTTTTGATCGTGAATTTGAGTATGAAGTATTTAAATTTTTTGAAATAAAATTTATATATTTGAAAACTATGTAAAAAGTATTATGAATCACAATAATTAATAATTCAATATATTTAAAAAATTAATGGTAAAAAAATATTGTTTAAATTTAAAAATTTCAGTATGCTGCATAAATTGAAACGAAGAGAATATTTATATTATTTTCGTTAATTAGTAACATCCAGAACATTTTATGAGATTTGGTGTGAGAGAAATGTCAGAATATTTCAGCAAAGGAGATCTTGCTTCATACTATAAAGACAAAAACAATCTAATTAGAAAAAAGTGAAATCTAGTTTAGATAAAAAGTAATTAGCGAAGATTAAATGTGTATATTATTTATTTATTATTTCTAATAGAAATTTGATACAACTGAAAAAAATGATGAACTATTTGATCCACTATGTTAGTGGAAGGTCGTAAGCAAGAAATTAATGATTGAACAAAAAGTCAAATTCAAAAATAAAAATAAAACTCTGTTTTAAAACAATTATTTATTTATTTGAGGACCATTGTACATCTTACACTATAATGATTAAAATTGTAGAAAATTACATCACTTATGAATTTATAATCTGTACTTGTTGAACATTAAATAGTGGATGAATGTGGCTGCACTAAATATAAATTCTTTATTTTCTTCCACACAAAAAAAAAGTAGCAAATTTGAGGGAAGCCATATATAGAGTGGTCTATTTAATGTTAAATAACTATTTTTTGTGGATAATTTTGACTTTTGAATATTTTTGTATCTCAAAAAAGTTCATGAAAGATTTGAAAATTGAAGAGAAAAATCAATAGTTTTAAAATTTGGTTTGATTGTGATTTAAGCGAAAAATAAAATTTAAACCAAATCGATTATATAAATATATATTTGAAAATTATAATTGTTGTGTATATGATGGTGCATATTAATCTTCTGCACTCTTAATTCGTGATTTAGGTGATTGTGTCTTTATAGTGTTCTGTCTTTACATTCTGATTTGATTTTATAATTTTTAGTTTGATAATTTCAAGAATCTATTTCATGTTCGAAATAACTTGTCTTTGATTCCTTTATTATTCATCATTGTTTCTTCAATTATTGTCAAGATATATATAGTTTTGAGATATTACAATTAAATCTTTAATTATTTGCACAAAATAATTATTCTACGAAATTTTATTATGTTCGTTGAAATTAATAATGGTTAAATTATCATACAACGCATGCATACAATTTTTTGGAGGAGGCTACATATAAAACTTATATTTGGAATATAATTAATCTAATATGTGCTTGAAAGTAAGTATCATATATTTTGATTTTTTTTTTTGATAAAACCGACTTAATTGTTTGATTTTGTTTCAATATTTAAAAAATTAACTTAATAATTTTAATTTCATTTAGAGATAAATCAATTCAAACCGAATCATGAACCCCTCCCCAACTAAATCCATACATAGAGGAAAGTAAGTTTATTATTTTTTGTTGGGAAAAAGGACAAATATACCCCCGAACTATCGTAAATTATATGCAGATACCCTCTGTCATACTTTTAGGACATTGGTGCCCCTGCCATCCAAAAACTAGAGCATATATGTCATTCACTCTAACAGAAGACTAAATAGGGACACGTGACGCAATCTTATCCGTCGATCCAATATTTAATAAATGTCGGATCGATGGATAAGATTATGACATGTGTATGTCCGTTAGTATAAAGGGTATATATACTCTAGTTTTTGGACGGCAGGGGTACCAATATCCCAAAAGTATAACGGAGGATATCTGCATACCATTTACGATAATTCTGAGATATATTTGTCCTTTTTTCCTTTTTTTGTTTGAGAATTTTTATCACCCACAAGAAATTACAAAGTGGAAAATAGATGTAATGATTTCTCTATATTGTCCTTTCATTTTCAAATAGTGAATAAGTTAATCTTTTTATTTATAGTGGACATGCATGGAAGATGAAATCATCAATTAGAATCTTCTAGTTTCAATAGTAATTACTTTATTTTATACATTGTTTCGGACAAAAAATAATAATCAATTCACTTGGAAAAAACCATATGATATACTCAAAAGACAGGAAAATCCAGGATGTGGGGAATCGATTTTTGCTTGACAATTTTCTTATATAAAATATTTCATATTATTTTTAAATGTAGGATAAAAATTATTTAGATTTTTAAAAATTCAGTTCAATGTTTTGATGAAAAATTGGGTGTTGATCAAAATTCTATTTAATTGTTGTGGAGAAATAATTGTAAATTTATTTCCCCGCAAGAGCTAGGAACTTAATTAATAGCAACTTAAATTTTGCAATAAACTTTGGTACTCCCTCCGTCCTTTTTTATTTGTTATGTTGCGTTTTTCGAAAGTTAATTTGACTAATTTTCAAAGTTAAATTCGATTACATTAATTCGATATTTTAAACAAAAAATTTAGATATTCAAAAACTATACAAAAAGTACTATAAATTACAATCTTTTGCATATCAATAAGATGAAAAAATACATCATAAAATGTTAGTCAAAGATTTTATAGTTTGACTCTAAAAAAGGAAACTATGAGAATTAAAAATGGACGGAGGTAGTACAAATTTGTTTGTTTTCCTTTACTTTTCTTTGTTCTTATGCTCTTATTAAATAATTATAGATTATAACGAGCACTCAAAAATCCATTAAGCAGATAATGAAGTGGATGAAAATCATAAAAAAAATTGTAGAGACAAATTACAGGAATGAGTTATTAATATCTTGGTTGATGGTAGATAGCAACCAAATGAATATTTGAGGTTTCATTTGTTTAAACCTTGTTGATACGTAAAGTTATTCAATATTTGTGCTGATGAACTATACAATCTCGACAAGAGATCTTATAGGACAAGGAGGTGATAATCAACCATCCACTCACGAGATACATATTGATCGATAGAGGTTCACGACACAATTGAACCAAAAAGTAAAATTCCACTCATGAGATACATATGTGACCATGACATAACAATAGCATCCCCAGTATAATTCTACAAGTGAAGTCTGGAGAGGATCTTACCCCTACTTTGTGAAGATGGAGAGACTATTTCTAATAGACCGCAGATATGTTTGAAAAGATTTTTGCTTTCAGATACCAAGTTACAGTCCAAGTGAACCTATATATTAACATAACTAGCTGCATAAATGAGTTAAGCTAACATATAAAAAGATGTTCTAAGAAACAAAAGAGATATCTGTCTAGTAAATATGCATCCAAAATGGCATTAGTAAACTGAATGTGCCACTGTTGCTTATGCCTCCCCTTTAGGATCCTGAATGAAACATTAACAAAGAGAGTTAGGCGAGAAGTTCCGCGACTTTGATTATGAAAGGGGAACTAAATAAAAGTAAGTAAACAAACAAAGTGTAATCCCACAAGTGGGGTTTAAGAAGGATAGAGTGTACGCAAACCTTACCCCTACCTTTGAGAAAGTAGAGAGATTGTTTCCAAGTGACCCTCGGCTGAACAAACAGTGAAACAGAGGCAATAGCAGAAACTAAATAAAAGTAGGAGTTCTTTTTCGCCTTTTAATTTAAGTTTAGAATCTGATTTTCTTCAAATTTTGCTTATATGCATCACGACGACCCATACAGAGAGGACTAGTCAGGAATCTTGTCAAGAGTTGTGGAGTACTAATAATTAGTTGAGTTCTTTGAAACCAAATACAACCCTCATGAGGTCTTTCGCTTTATTTGTTGCTCCGTCTTTTATTAGCAAAGATAAACATCCACTTTAACCAAAAGCATAACCAGAGAACATGTATAAAAGATGTATAGAGTTGATCAACTTTCTGGTTAACAAAGATGGAGTTACTCTGAATCCTTCCAAAAAGTATCAACATAGACTCCAGAGTTATCAAAAGCGAAAAGCACAAAAAAACTCTAAATCCTTTGGGCTTTAAGCGCAAATAAAGCATGGACTTTTACTGACTAAAGGTGCAAATGGAGAAAAAAATATAAATAGTATGTGTAATCCAAGATTAATAATCACAAGCATGAATAATAAATATATGGACAGAGAAATTGAAAAGACATGATGATAAAGTAAAATATCAATTGTTTAGTGTCGCATCTTCAAGATTGCACTCATTGGCAAAGAAAAGTATGTCTTAAAGCCTTGACGACACTAAAGCGCCTATAAAGTGAGGCGAAGCGCTCTACATGTTTTCTGCCTTGCCTCAGGGCTTAAGTGTGCTTTAAGAGCGCCTTTGACAACAATTAGACTCTTAGATTGTTTTGTGAAGATCGCCTGATTCAAAGATGTTAACGGTGAATACTTAACATACCTTTACATTTCCACTAGACAATAGGAGCTTTAACTTTCATCTGTGTTGCCGTCTCTTTTTTGATGGTTCAGATCTACACACTGCCAAAGCCATAAACATCCAATAAATTACATAAGCAACATGCATGAAAAGTACAACTGTGAAAATAGCAAGGAAAGATCTATTTTACGAGTAAATAATAGGTTTGGGAGCTAGAAGAGAATTTCTTCACTCCTCACTCAAGCAAAATTCTTGATATGAATCATCTCGTAAAGAAAATAAAGAGATCGTGTAGCACCTCTAGATAGATAATCCAGATTCGAGTCGCCTTGTTTAACTTCTGTAACCCTCTGATCCTGAAACATATATAAGGGTAGTTATAAGAAGATGGACCAACTTTGAGATACATATCTCCTTAATAAGAGCAAATGAGAATACGCCTGAAAGGAGATACACAAATGAAAACCCTAAGTATTCCTCCATACACCCAAGGTTAACAAATTCCAAAGCCTAAAAGATGATAAATCTGCTTCAAATTAGGCATAGAATCTAGTTGCTAAGAATGAAAGATGCATATGACATGAGATGCCTGTGGTGAAAAGAATCTGTAGCACCGTAAAGTGCATAAGATTAGATGATAGCCCAAGATTCATGGCCGAGTTATATAAAGGTATATGCAAAATCTGATGACTAACCGCATCATAAACTGCTCTTTGATTGCGCCAAAATGCCATCGGAGGAAGTAGCACTCTCCCTACAGAAATACAAATGCAGGCAAATTTTACATTATACATACATAATCATAAACAAAAAAAATAAAATCTGAGAACCCTAGAAATAGCTAGCTCCGATGACCAATGCACCTGATCTAGATCTGTTAAAACTCAAAGGTTCAGGAGAGATAAGTCGAACTGCCTCTTTCCCTTGCTGAGGACTTCCCTAAGTAAGCAAAGGAAAAATAAAAAACTTAAAAATAATCAAACATAAAACCAAAAATAGGGGGTGGAATTTGTTTCTAACAATGATGATCAAAAAGTATAAAAGGACACATTAAGCATTGGAAGTAGCTATCAAGTTCACACTGTTACCAGGTATCAGTTGTTCAATTCGATTAACCAATTATAAAAGCAAGGGAACAAGAAAAAAGATGCAATAATACAAACTTGACCATAAAACATTGAAATAAACAGCTAAATAAGGAACAGCCAAGAAAAGATAGGAGTATCGGATCTCTTTTGGGACTAAGACACCCACCCCCCACCCAGAAAACAAGAAGATGGAATTGCTTGGATTGTGTTCACACAAGCAGATGCCATCACTGTTTTTAATAACTTTCCTCTCGTGTTTAAATCTTCATACCAGCTCCATATTAACTTACCTAGAAATCTCATACTAACAAAACTTGTTGCAAATTTAAAAAGAAATATTAGTTTGAGAAATACCTAGAACCATGGTTGCTGGTGGGAGGTGGCAAGTATCCGTGGAATTAGTCGAGGTGCGCACAAGCTTGCCCGGACACCACGGTTATCAAAAAAAATAATCCTAGAATCATGAGGGTTATAAAGGCTCAACATCGGTCATGCTTCTAAAACACTGATTTATTTTAGAACCTGTTAAACATGTAAATGGGAAGTGCACTTTCATGTCACAAGAACGCATAATGTAAAATTAAGATAACTTTTCTAGAGCGCCTACTGACATATGACAATTTTCTTTTTGCATTTTCCGTGCTTGAACTTTTAAAGTGAGTTGTTCGATTAACATCTGCAGTTTGCTCCTTTGCAATGCTTGTAGAAGTGTTTGTAGAATTAAGCATGTCCGATGACCTCATTGCTCTTTTTGTCTTCTTTTGTACAATAACTTCACTTGCAACTTCTCCATCATTCTGATTGTCCCTCATCAAATTGTCTTCTACTTCACAGTCTTTTCTCCCATTATGATCCGGTATTGTTTGCTCCTTTGCAATGCTTGTAGAAGTGTTTGTAGAATTAAGCATGTCCGATGACCTCATTGCTCTTTTTGTCTTCTTTTGTACAATAACTTCACTTGCAACTTCTCCATCATTCTGATTGTCCCTCATCAAATTGTCTTCTACTTCACAGTCTTTTCTCCCATTATGATCCGGTATTGTTTGCTCCTTTGCAATGCTTGTAGAAGTGTTTGTAGAATTAAGCATGTCCGATGACCTCATTGCTCTTTTTGTCTTCTTTTGTACAATAACTTCACTTGCAACTTCTCCATCATTCTGATTGTCCCTCATCAAATTGTCTTCTACTTCACAGTCTTTTCTCCCATTATGATCCGGTATTGTTTGCTCCTTTGCAATGCTTGTAGAAGTGTTTGTAGAATTAAGCATGTCCGATGACCTCATTGCTCTTTTTGTCTTCTTTTGTACAATAACTTCACTTGCAACTTCTCCATCATTCTGATTGTCCCTCATCAAATTGTCTTCTACTTCA
>JAJONR010009118.1:0-41527 GCA_029582245.1 Solanum etuberosum
ATATATATATATATATATATATATAATAAAGGTGCACACACTTTAGCACCTCAACACCTATATTAAAGCGCCATTTAAACGAGGTGAAGCGTATACCCTGGGCTCCGATGAGCTTCGGGGATTAATGAATTTAAGCAAGCTTTAACAACATTATCAAGAAGCCAAAGAAATATGAAAATTAATGTATCAAGTATGGTAATTCAAGAGATTTTAGAGGGAAAGTAGAAACCTATACAATATATCATTATTTGTGAACCTTTAACTTTTGAAGCTTATACTAATTATTATAGCATTGCAATTATTCGACTCAGATGAATTCCAAGATAATTGAAATAAAGAATTGATACAACGGAACAAGTCAATTGTCAGGCAAGAAGAACAATATTTCCAATTCTTCTCATCACTATATGGTTATGAAATGCTTGTAGTAAATTATAGCAATCCAGTGCCCCATGCTTTATGATTGTGAAAATCTCTTGTAACTTAGAGAAAATTTAGCATTAGAAATTCCAAGTTGGATATAGCTCAAGCCACATTATAAGAATTGGATTTAAAATTCTCGACACAATGAACAAATTAATTGAAAGGTAGGAAAGAATCAAGTCCATTCTCTCCACCATCAGAAACCAGATGCTCCTATCTCTCGGCAAAGATCGTGTGAGTGTGCAGTTATGCTTCGGATGAAAGGAGGAGAAGTAGATCAAAAGACAGTAGAAAGAATAGATAGTTGATGACTTAATGGGAGCAGATATCATGCTATGCTAATGCACAAGAGAGAAGCTATATGCTTTCTCCCTTTGAATAATCAAGTTCTAGTATAACAATCAACTTAACACGATGATTTTAGTAGCTGCATAAACTATATAACTACAATGACTTTAAGCAGCTCGGAAATAACATCATCAGCTGAGAATTCGCTAAGAATTAATGTACCATCGTCTAATTCGCTAAGAATTAATGTACCATCCTCTAATTCGCTAAGAATTAATGTACCATCCTCTAAGTAGATTTAGAGGTTCAAATAGCTGAACCTGTGACCTTTCTTTTTACTTAAACAAGATTCTGGGTCATTCCCAGTGCCTCATCTTTGAGTCAGCGTGTTCATGCGCAAAGCTGAACCCGTGACCTTTTCTAAGGATGTTAAAATGCGCAAAGCTAGGGAGTTGGTTAATTGAGGAGCATAAGTTGAACATTTTTGGTTAATTCACTCTTTCTTTTTGTTAATTCTTCTTTTTAATGTTGTACTATACGGATTCCTCCTCTTAGTAATTTATTTCTTGGAATACATTTAGCTTGAAATCATGACTCAAAATTTTATGATGTGAAAATTTTTGTAGGGACAGTTTTCTGCAAAATGCATGTAATGATATGGTGAATCAGAGATACATGGGAGGAACGTAAGTTCCAAGATCCTATTTCTATAACCTCGGTTTCTAAAATAGCCCGGTAGAACAATTTTTTTTTACTTATTATACCCTCAATTAATCATTTTGAAAAAGATAAAACTTCTTGAAAAATCTTAAGTTTTTAATTCACCCACTTCATAATTGATAGGGTTAAAAGGGTAAACTCACTATGTCAATCATTGTTTTCTTAATAGGTGTGTCAATTCAAAAGTGGATAAGTAATTAGGGTCAATTATTGTTGTCAATTCAAAAGTGAACAAGTAATTAGGGACAGAGGAAGTATTTCAGTTGTATGTGTTCTTTAATCTTTACCTTGCTTCCGGTCAATTGTTATGAAGAACTTTGTCGCATGTGAAAAGATGAACTTTTGGAAGCCTTGCACCAGCTAATTATATTTCTGGAATACAGTAAAGTTATTCTCTATAATAGGACAATTAGCTGGTGAAGCAATAATTCATAACCAATTGTACCTACCCAGGTGCAGAAAAATAACCTCAACAATTAAGTTACATATGTACAAAAGGAAACTGATTTTGCGATTACCCTCACATTCTAGTCGAAGAGAGGGATTCAAGATTTAAACTTCATGATTCAACCTTTAAATCTTACTACTGAACCGTTACACTTGTAGTTGTGTATGGATTCACGTTGCGTCGAAAATATTGAACAAAATTCAACCTGTCAAGTATATGCTGTTTTATCTGCCAGTAGATCTCATTACTGAACCCATTACACTTCTAGTTGTATATGGATTCACGTTATGTCGAAAATATTAAGCACAATTCAACCCGTCAAGTTTATGCTTTATCTGCCAGTGTGTCTAGTTATGTTGCGCGGACTCTACAAAAGCCATGTCCCAGCCATACTGACACGACATTAATGTGGGTGTGGAATCCTACTGGATTTGGTCAACTTACCATTGGGTACTTTGACTATATTCGATGACCAAGAAGTATATATATATTGGATATTTGATTTGATTTGATTTTTGGATTTTTGTCATACATATATAGTTGTATAAAGTATGAGAATATATAATGATAGCCACTCGATTTGGAACTTTAGGAAAGCAATGGAAGAAGCAACGCAAATTCCTCCCTACTAATTAATAATAAGTTGTTGGACAATGTGGTTATCAATGACTTGCTGCATCACGAGAAAAGAGGAGAAAGTGGTTGTGGCAGCTCAGGTGGACAAAAGGGATGAGGGAGAGACTTCACCTACAGGACCGAGAGGGAGGAAAAATCCTCATAGAGATGATAAGGATTTAAAAAAACAAAGTAGCAGCAAGCAAACAGCTGTTTATACAGAATCAACAGTCCGTTCGGAGAAGTTTGATGTAATTCTGCTGCATAGCATGGGCAATGGAAGGGAAGCTTTGACAGCTTACCGCAAGAGCTTGAAGAATGCTAGAACGAAAACCACGGTGCTGAAGGGGCAATCAAAAGGATCTACTGTAGGACGGGCGGCTGAGGGAAGAAACACTCTGTTAAAAAAAGGAAATCATAGATTTAAGGTCTCTTGTAATAACTTGTGCACGATGATTGCAGGAGTGCAACTGAACTGCTGAAACAGATTAGACTCCATTCATCTCTTTTTGGAGATGGTAACCAGATATTAGCTCATTGCTTTGCAGATGGTCTGGAAGCACATTTGGCAGGCACCGGGGTTCTAGTGACACAGAACCAATGATGTCCAACCAAGAGCACCTTCATTCATACAAAAGGGAAAGCCAGAGAAGGGGCCCGCTGGAAATCCTCACCCCAGATTTATAAGACACTAGTCAATAAAAGAACATCAGCAGCTGATTTTTTAAAGGCATATATCATTTGTATCTTGCATCATGCCCATTCATAAAGATTTCATTATTCTCAAATTCTACAAAGTACTAATTACACACTAAACACCATATGTGTAGTACTCATTCCAAAACAATGGTACACCTTTACAAGTTACAATATACATACAAAATATACACAAAACCACATCCAACACTCTAGGACACAACATCCAACCCAATTCTATTTCCTTGAGTAGGCTTTTGTAATGTCAAAAAGGGGCCGCATAAGTACCCTATCCTGATTCAGCATTCTCTATATTTTCTGTATAAGTGAAATACATGTATTACAAGAAACACCCAAGATATAGACAGGTCCGACTCTTGTTAGTGCTACACTTCAACGGCTGCTGCTGGTTTGCCCCTCTTTTCTCCTGATCTTCAATGATTTCTGGCCAGGTTGCTGCTTCATAGAAGCACCTACTAAAATTAATCGAGACATAACATAGGCCAATAGTTCTTCATGATGGGAAAATGTAAAATCCAAATGAGCATACTCAAATTCATTATATGACACCTCCACACCTGCATCCTTCATCAACTTATAATGTTTCCTTACCATGGATGGCCTGATGACCTTGTCCTTACGCCCAGCAACAAGATCAACCGGAATATCAATAAGGGAATAGAACTCCCCCAAATCTAAAGGCTGAGGGGAACCATAAGCTTTCATGTTCGCAGCTGCACTCCCATAGTCAAACATCATAAACTTCCGAGTGTGCTTGATCTGTGCCAAATGAAGGGCCACACGGAATGAAACAGCTGGCATATCATTCATATTGTAGTGTGGCAACCCTAAGACTCCAACCCAATTGGAGCTGTCTCCACCAACCAAATAACTGATGAGAGTTTGCACAAGGCCTCCAACTGCTGGTAAGTTATGGAAGTCTCGGGCCAACTTGTTAAACAACATGCGGAAAAACCGAGTGGGAATATAGAAAGCTGACACAAAAGGGGCAAGTAGAGGAGACAATAGCAGGAATAAGCATTCCATCATTGTGAATACGGGATTGGAATCATGATGAAACCCAGCCGGCGATAATAAGATTAATCTTGAAAGCCTATGGGGCTTTACCTCAATTCGACGTATTAGAATGTACATTAAAATAGCAGCTCCACCCAAACTATGACAAATTGCACAAAGTTTGTAAGGCTGATCATTGCCACTCTCTTCCTCCACAACTTTTTGGCTATTTTCCAATTCTGTAACTTTTGTTTGGTGGATCTTCTCTATCATTGCAGGTATATCCTGTGTCCCATGCTCATTTATGGAGTACTTCCAGTACCTGCATGAAGATGCCACACTTGGGAGCTGAAGTAACTTGATAGAAATTCAGCAATCGACAAAAACATAAAATATGAAGTTTATTTTCCTTTCAAAAAAGAGGTCAAATGACATTTCAGACACAATGGGAGCTGCATGAAGTGATGCACTTACCGACGTGAGGATATATTCTTGTCAACGTGCTCTCTCGACACCAATCCCCGGAAATTTCCTAGGAAAACATCATACCCTGTAATCAAGAAACAGAAGAATGAATACTACAGAATTATCTCAGGGTAGTTTATAGTATATGGACACCCTATAAATTATAGACCAAGAAGTACAAAGAACAAACCTTGATCATAGGCTGCAAATGCTGGGGAACCAACAACTCCATTCGATACCCACCTGTAAATCATATAATCATGGAATAAATAATGATGCAGTTGACAATTAGAACTGATCACTGCAGCAACTCTTAATAACACAATTGAAAATTGGACTGATCTTGACAATATTTAAGCAAGAAAGGAGAAATAAGAACTAAGAACGGCAGAGAACTGATATTACGTACTTCCGAAGTCCTTCTATCTGATCAACTGTCATTTCAACTAAAATATTATGAAAGTATAATAACTCATACGCTTAGAAGATCTCAAAAGACAACTTGCGATTTATGCCAAAGACAGTCGATGTTAACCCAAGTACGCAACAAGTTGAATACTATGCATAAGAAAGGGAAAATGATTTTGAAGAATTAGAAGACATGCGAAGCTCACCCCATGGATGAATCAAAAATCCCATGTTGTAGATAAACAACTTTTCGAGCATCACGTCTGCAAAATCAAGTTAGAAACATCAAGGAACATCTATAAATGGGCATCCACCTCAAAGCTGTAAATATAAAGATATGGTGATGATAAAAAGAACCCAAACCTTGGAATTCTCTCCAAAAGGAGAATATATCCATCATCAGTAACCACACGAAGAGCTTCATATGGGTATCTACAAAGGAAAGAGACACAAGTTGAGACTGGAATGCTAAACTTTATTTGAAAACTAATGCACACTAGTTATGAATACAAAGAGTTTAATACACACTTCACCCATATGTATTGGTGAGGTTGCCTGAAAATGAACTGGTTTTACTACAACTTCTGACCAACCAAGTTTTCAACAGTCTATAGAGGATAATGTGTACCCAAACAACACTGACAAGACAAAAATATAACTGAAAGTCCACAATTTTTATAATCCTGTTTACACTTGTAATTTCAAAATATTTCCAACATAATTCTTGTCCAAAAAGCAGTATGTGCAACCAGTTTAGACTGATCATTATAACTTAAATGTTACTTAGTATTTTAAGGAAATAAGCATTTGCTAGGTTCACTGGATTAGTGACAAAAGACACTAATCCAACATTATGCTAATCCTATCCAACACTTAAAAGACCTCTAAAGAAATTGGAAATGTATATTTTAAATCTTAACTTAAGAAAAATCCACAGATTAATAAGAAAAACTTAACAAATCTTTTTAAATAGGATTGGAAACGTCCAATCCCTTGCACTGTGTATGTAAGATTTTTTTAAAGAAAACCATGTATGCAGTATGTTAAATTACATAGGATGCAAGCAAAACCCCTTACCCAAGCTCTGTAATGACATCTTGACATGTCCGGGCATCTGTATTGAGGGAATGAAAGCCCGTTTTCCGTTCTCTTGGAGTAGGATCACTCTCCGAAAGGGTATCTACAGGAACAGAGACACCTGAACTGACAGTGGGAACGTCCACACGACCAATGTTGTCAGAAGAAAACCACTTCACCACTTTCTTCAAGGTGTCTATTGGTGAAAGAAGACAGTGTGCAGCCTTGTGAAAAAATTCAAAAACAGCCTCTATGGTGATCTCAATTGCTAGATGGAGGTCCTACATGTAAAAAATTCAGACCAAGTCATTTCCATGAAAAGTCACAATTGAGGAGAAAACAAACAATAGTATAGCATATAAGGGACAAAGTGATTTCTAAAAGACACCATTTTTATATTCCCTTTTCTCCTTTCTATTATTCTTCACTTTGGTATTGTTCTTGAGCAGGCAGTGCCAGAGGAGTAGGATGTTGGTGATAAAGCCCATCAGGAGTTAGTTCAGATGCTTGGTTGCTTCTGTTTGACATAAGAACCAACAGAACTACTCAAGTCCAACTTTTTCCAAAGCCGACCAGAGTGCCAGAAGGCTCCTGCTAAAGCAGACTCAGGAAAAGACGGGTGTCAACAGCTTTCCCTACTTAATGGAGAGGCTGCTTCCTTGTTTCAAACCCTTGTCACTCATAGAAACATGGAGCACTTCTCTGTCGCCCCAAGGCTAGCCTTCTCAGGTCCAACATTTTCCTTGACATTAAAATGGTAAACAGGAAAACTTAAAAGCTAATTAAAGTTGTAGTTCTTCACACCCTTTCTTCACTCAATTTCATGGATCATTTTCCTTAACCTGCTCCTTGATAGACTACTTAAGGAGAGGAGCCTTTTCCGATCACCTCCGCTATCACAACCCCACTTATCATTGATAAAGTTCTCTTACCCTTCCATCAAGGACAGAGTCAGATTGTCTTTTCTTTTCCAATTCAATCTAGATTGGTTCTTTGCTCCCTCATCACAGTTCTTTCTCCCATGTATTTTCTCCTTTTATTTTGTAATATAGTAATTGTTTTCAGATACGAATTACATTCCTCTGAATCTAAGGAGAACCAGAAAAGGGGAGGCTAACTATCTCGCTCATTCATAGTTTCTCTTCAGGATTTGCCTAGGAAATTGTAGACGAAAGAAAGTGAAGGTAGCAGCTAAGCAGAGCCAACATCATATGAATGTTGGAATATTTTTGAGTCAACATCATATGAAATAAAATGAAGTTTTCTATCTTTCAATTTGCTTCCATTTCTGAATCAATTGGTTTCGCCTTTCCATACATGGAAGAGAAGAAAAAAAAAATGGACGAAGATTAACGTTACGCGAAAAGTCAAACCTCAACAACGCCACGTCTTCTGTCAGTGGCAGACTGGATAACTTGATCCCTGAGTGTCTGTAATCTCTTCCTAGCTTGTACATGGGAAGACTGAAAATTCTCAGATGTCCGAGAGGCTCTACAGCCCCTACTCAAAGCATATATAAACAAAGGTAGGCCCAACATAAATTTAATAGGGAATAGGAGCCATGAGATGATGTATCTGAACCAATGCATCCAATGCCTGTTCCGCCTTGAAAGACTGCGAGCTCTAGAAACCCGAGAACTTTGTGACAGTGGAGATGGAGGACAAATGGTTTCATCAGTATATTGTTCTTCTTCTTCTGATGAATAATCCACACTTGAGGAGGAGGTATCAGAATCAAAAGAATGTTCATGGATGAACTGGTTAAAAGATGAGGCGCCACTGTGATCACCAAGAAGGTAAATGTTAATACATTTGCATTATAAAAAAGACATTAATTCAAAAGCCAAAACAGGGTAACATGGAAAAAATTAGAAAGCTCACTTCTCCATCCACTGTGGAAGCCGAGGTCCACGAAAGGTTGGACGAAGTTCCCAACCATGTATGCCTTCAAGAATAGTAGATTTCCCCGGCAATATCGTCAATAATAGTGCTGACACTCCATTAATCAATCTCACAACATTATTCAGCGACTCATAGGTCAATGTCTTAACTGACCTGAGTAAATGTTAACAAGAATCAGAAACATTGAATGATGCATCAATAACAAAACTTGCTAAAGCTAAGACAAAAACCTACAGCCAGAAAGCAGCGTGAGAGTAACCCTAAGGATTTCAAGCTGAATAAATATTACAACGTAGGAATGAGATGATACAGCTGAATATGAGCTAGTTTTATGACTAATAACTTCATAGCTTATTCCAATCCATCCGCCCAAGTAATAGTGCTGACTTCTAAAGAAGTGGATTATCTAATATCATTACTAAAAGTTCCATCTATTATATTTCCTTAAAAATAAAAAAGGACAAAGAAAGGAAGGAAATCATATAGATATTGAGCTTATAATGTTGCCCTGCACTCAACCAATGCCCTTAAGGCAATCAGTACAATTAAAAAGGAAATTTCTGCAATACTTCATGTTTATCCCGCTGTATGAATAGTGGAGATTATAGCTAAATCTATCCAAAAAAACAATTGTTATATTCGTTTGACTACCATAAATGGCATCAAGAGTAAAATACAAAGAAGCTCGAGGTTCACAAAATAAGATGTGGAACATATTGCTCTACTTCTTATTTTCTTAAGCTCTGGCTGATCAACTGAACCCAAAACAGAAACTTAACCACAAAATTACATTTTTTCCCCACCAAAACTTAAGCATTTAAAAGCTGAGCGAGATGTACACTCATACGTCATTAAATATAACATTTCTGCACCTGAACTAGGACAATCATGGCGAATTTCAACCTCTGAAACAACAATTTTCCAAAAGAAACTTAATGCGAGAAAGCAAAAGATCACAATCAGATAAGCCTCAATCCAATATCAATAAATCTTCCATACATTCCGCCCTCCCTTTCATTCCAATCAGAACCACTATACGCCTGAATCGCATCCAGGCATGTACATTATGTGTATATTATACACATAATAAAGACGAGAAATGAAGAACTTACTCTTTGGTAACAGCAAGGGTATGGTCAACGAGCCGTTGCATCGGTTGCGACAACGTAGATTATATTTGGATTAGATTTGGTAACAACAACAACAAATAATGGAAACCGAGTAAATCGATATATCTCCTGGAAGAAAAAATTATTCAATCGAAATAACTGTAAACTAATTTCCAAAATTCTCCGGCGAGATAGAGAGAGAAAATGGATCCGTGTCCGGCGAAGTAGGAGTCGGTAAAGATATAACACGGCCGATTCTTGCCGTCCAGAATAAGTCGGTTTGTGGTCTGTAAAAATGGTTCCCAAATTGCAACTTGGCATTCTATAATTGGATAGAATTATTTCAATCGCTTTCAACCCCTACAGTGACGTTTCGATGACTACACGTTTGTGTTTATATCCATTCGACTTAAAATGTCAAAGATACGCTTCATTTAAATATTTCATCATATTGCAAATACAGTCCCTGAGTTAGTGCTGAATGACAACGAAACGTCATTTTAATTCAGAAGGATGAATATTGTTCTCACTTTTTTCAGAGTAACTTGAATGCTCAAATTAGCATTGATGATAAAAGTGTTCAACATTGCCCGGAGGCGGGAATCTCTTTTAATTTGTCTTTGTGATTGGTCTTTGAGAAACATTTATTGAAAAATATTTGTGATACTCCTCCGTCCATTTTTAATTATCATGTTGTGCTTTTCGGAAGTTAATTTGACTAATTTTCAAAGTTAAATTAGATTACATTAATTCAATATTTTAAACAAAAAAATTCCGATATTCAAAAACTATACAAAAAGTATTATAAATTGTAATTTTTCTTATATCAATATGATAAAAAATACAACATAAAATGTTAGTCAAAATTCTTATAATTTGACTTAAAAAAGAAAATCATGACAATTAAAAGTGGATGGAGGGAGTATTTCTAATGATGCTTTGGGAAAAAAGATAGTATATAAAAATTGATAATGAAATTAAAAATAATATAGTGTTTGATGAAATTTTATGAGTTTGGATTTAACAATAATAATGTTCGTGTGTTCGTAAAACAATGGTAAGAAAGTAAAAATTAAACAAATGTGAAGGTCTCTCTTATGAATGGAAAAGAGTCATTTTTCTCCTACTGGTGAAAGATATTTTCTTGAAATTACTTTCGTCTTGGGTTGAAAGTTCAAGTTTCTTTTTATAGTTCAGCTTGAATTTGTTTTTTTCTTATTTCCGTAAATAAAACACCGACAATAGATTACGTGTCAGACAAAAGTTAGAGAAAATTTACTCTATTATACACTTTATTTTAGTAGATGTTTTGTACGTGAAATTTTATCTCGAGATTTTAAATCATGAGATGAGATTATTGTTTGGAAATATAATTTCATTTCATGATTTCAATGAGATTAATGTTTGGAAATATAATTTCATTTCATGATTTCAAATCATGAGATGAAATCTCAAATTCTTCAAAAAAATAAATGATTTGAAAATTTTATATCATGATTTCACATTTTTCAAATACAAAAATTGACCCACAATTTGGAAAAAAATCCCACCATTTTATATCCTCCAACCGTTTAATTAATATGCAAACAGAAGTTATGGCTAACATTATTACTCTTACCAACCTTTAAATCATTTATATTGGATATAACTATTACTCTCACCAACATAAATATTACTTGTTTACACAAAACTATCTCATTTCCATCACATGTCTCTTTAATTTTTTTACAAAATGCTATTTTTGTTGGTAGATAAATATTACTCATGTTCAATTTTACTTTTTTATTGAACCAAAATTCGATCATTATATAATTTCTTTTTTTTTAAGAATTGTTTTGTGACAATGTATTATGTGAGTTTTATGTTTATGAGCAAAAGATATACTTACCTTAAAATTTCAAATTGCACGTCCAAACAAAACTTCAACTTTATCTTATATGATTTCCAATTATATTATGATTTCATTTCACATGACCAAACGGTTTAACGGGAACACAACTTTATATGGACGAAGATGTTGGAACTGAATGAAAATTTGTTGCCCACCCAGCTAACTAGATGCAAATTGCAAATCCAGGAAGAAATACTTCTCATACTTTTAGCCAAGTCTTGATAGCATCTCATTAGGAAGAGAAAATTTTGAGATCACAACGTTGCAAACTTGGTTTTGTGTTGACATAAATGTTCCTACTGCAATGCAGAGTTGCAGACAAAAACTTAGAACGATATTAAAGGTACCGATTTGTTCATCGATAACATATTCACATGTCCAAACCATGAGTTCCTATCATTTATGCTACAACAATCATTTGTAGGTAGCATAATTCTAGTCAACAGCGGATAGAACATTGCATTTGCTTAGTAATCACAAACTAAACTTTGTCATTTCTTACTCTCAACTTAATTCATGCAACTCCGTTTGACATATGCAATATCCAGTTTGTTTCCCATGTTGTCTTGAACCTGCGTGCCATGATGAGGAGTTTGTTGTATGGATTATCGGTCCATCACTATATTAACAGATGTCACCTTTAACTGATAGACGGTCTTCAGTTGCTCCAACAACTTCCAAAAATGCAAACTCAGAAACCAAAGCCAAGTGATCACTACCCAATTTCTGCGGCCCAGAAATTCAGATCAAAATTAGCTTAGAGAAGAAGTAACACACAAAACATGTCAAGGAATATATCAAATGTAATGAGATCTAGGAGTGCTCTTATCCGGCTTACGAAATAAAAGTTTAATGGTTCACCATAAAGAAAAGATGTTGTGAATATGGTTCTTGATGGCTGAATCTATCCCCAAATGTGCAATCAAGCATCAGGTCATTTACTAGATGTTTTAACAACCTTATTAATGTATTTGCCTCTTTTGCATAATCTAACACGTTCTTATTAACAACATCAAGTTACTATGTCAGAAGAACAATACCTTGTAGGGAAGACCACCTGTTTTCTTCAAGACATTAATTGGTAAAGTATCTAAAACTTTTGTGGGTGCAAGACCATCAGAATACCTGCATGTGGTGGATTTTACTTTAGTGCTTACTCCCGTCAATCAAGTTAGCAGAAAATATATGAGTAGCAGTTGTAATCAACATCGTTAGTACCACAAATAATCAACAGTTCCCAGAAACTTCGAGTGGTAAGATGTGGCTAATGGTTCACCACTGTTATCCCTTGTTGTTAGAGGTCCCTAAGAAGAAGGAAGAGGTAGTGTCTGCCTAAGAGGAATATACAAGGAAATAAACATAAACTGTGGATAGGAAGGACAAGCCGTACCTTCACCATCGCATAAGAACTATTTAGCTTCAAAGGGTGCATAGCTATGTGGGATTTAGGGGCGCCAATCGCAACATTTATCTCCTCGTCGCTCCATCGAGAATTAAAAATTCTGAAGTCAATTGCATGCACACAACAAAATTCTTCATCAGAATCATAAGGTAATACAAATAATTTAGTCTTCTCACAAGTAAACCAATTGACATTAGAAATCTCAAACATCAATGGATCAAGAATCAAACACACTTGACAATTTATGAAGGGCATTAATAGCTGAACCCAAATAAAATCAGCAACAACCAACATAAACAGTTGGAAGAGTTATACGTCTTTTATTATTATTAAATATTTTTAAGCCTTATGTAAATGGTTAGTTAGTTTCATAACTCCATTTTTGTTATATTCTATCAATGTGACAAAGTCTTATCCCCATAAACAAATTTGGTGATACAGTGAAGTTGACCATACAACACATTATAGTGAAGTTGAAAACTGAGAATGAGGATATAGAGAAGATGTCATGTTGTTAAAAAACACCACATTGTTTTCTCACAAAACAAAAACTGAAGCAACTTATGACCCCCCTTAGGTTTTATGAACACTCTAGCTATCTGATTTATAGGAGCACATAGACCTTCAAAAGACATAATAAGTACTGGAAGATCCTTGATTCACCTGTCCATTAAAACAAACAAAATCCCCTTTTCTCTTCTAAGACCAAGAACTTGAGAGGGATGGCATCGTCTCTGACCAGATAACTCTTTTCGGTTATGTAGCATTAGATTGAGCTGCTATATAAAAAACAAAGCCTTTGAGAAGCAAACAATTCAACGAAAAAGCATGCAGATCATATTACTTAAGAAGTACTTTAATATTGCATAAAGGATACTGAATTGGGATCTGGCGTATTACCTCGGATGATGACAAGAATTTGTAGATTGGACTCTGACACAAGGGATAAACAAATAGGCATTGTTTCAGCAAGTAATTTTTAAAAATAGAAGGCAATGACATACTTCATAAAGATATATTTCAACTATTCACACCTGGGGAGTGCTATTATAATCACCTGCAAGCACAATAGGTACATGGTCCCACTTTTCTGAAAGTATGTGTGCCCTTGATGAAAGAAAACGAATCTGAAAGGAAGAATATAAGTGATAAGTTACCACTTGGTAACAGACTGAAGCAAATAGCAATCCTTGGTACCACACGTCAATCTGCTGACAGTTGGGAATTTAAACAGTCTATGTCTAAAGTTAAGCATGCCATCAGAAGAGGAAAAGCACACATTTTGTAGCAAGAACTAGATTCTTCTTACCACAATGTTGCACACTTATTTCACATGGAGCATGAACAAAGATTGAGAAGATCTCTTTCTATACGGGAGTTTGTTCAGATGTCAAGTGGTATGCTGTCCAAAAGAATAAAACTCACTCTATGTACCTAAGCAGTAAGAAACGATTTGATAAGTTGATTTTTAAATTTATTTTTCACTTGAATTTCCTAATAACCAAATAGGATGTACTCTTCCAGTTTGGGACAATTTTGAAAGCCATTTGATCAGAAACTTCCACCAACAAATTCCAATATCCGAACAGATGATAAATTTAATTTCAATCGAACAAATTTTTACAAAATTAATAATAAAAGGAATTACTCTCTGACAGCTGTGAATTCCAAATAATTGTAGTGTTTATAACAACAACCATACCCAGTGTAATCCCACAAGTGGGGTTTGGGGAGGATGGTGTGTATGCAACCTTAGCCCAACCTTGCGAAGATAGAGAGGATGTTTCCCATAGACCCTCGACTCAAGTAATGATAAGGTAAAAATCATCGCAGTATATATTAATGATGCAATTTGGGAAGGCGGATGAGATCTCCTTTTAGATTTGAGAATATGTGGCTAAAGTGGCTAATTTTGGGGATAGAATGGCTAGCTGGTCGAATAGTTATGTGGTGGAGGGGAGACCCTCTTATAGGCTTTTCAAGAAGTTGAAGTTGCTTAAAGCTGACATAAGGGTGTGGAATAAAGAGGTGTTTTGGGAGAGTAATAAGAGGCTTTTCAAGAAGTTGACGTTGCTTAAAGCTGACATAAGGGTGTGGAATAAAGAGGTGTTTTGGGAGAGTAATAAGAGGCTTTTCAAGAGGTTGAAGTTGCTTAAAGCTGACATAAGGGTGTGGAATAAAGAGGTGTTTTGGGAGAGTAAAAGTGAAAATGAGAAAATAATGAACGAAGTGGGGGATTTGTGGAATACTTTGGTTTTTTGTGAAGCAGTTGAGACCAAGTTGGATTATTTAGGCCAAGTCTTCACATGGTTATAGGCAGTGTCAGGCCTCAAAATCAACTTGACAAAGTGTGAGACTATTCCGCTTGGAGAGGTAAATGACATTGGATCGCTTGCTAAAGTTCTGAATTGCAGGGTTAGAGCCCTTCCGATAACATGTATTATAGTGTCGTTAGTTGCATCGAACAAGGATCATACAATGTTAAATCCCATTCTTCAGAGGGTTGAGAAGAGACTTGCAGGGTAGCACAAAAGATATTTGCCCAAAGGCTTATTAAGAGCAGACTGTTGAGTATTCCCATTTACTACATGTCCTCGATTCGTGCTCTAATTTTCGGTCACTGAAAAGTTGGAAAAGTTTCAAAGAAATTTCTTATGCGGTGCGGCAGATGGGGCAAGGAAATTTTACTTGGTGCGGTGGGAGACTGCCACATCTCCTAAAAATGGGGAGGTCTTGGCATTAAAGATGTAAAGGTCTTTAATAAGCCTTATTAGGCAACTGGCATTGGAAGTTCGGAGTGGTGATAGATGATAAATATGGGATAGAAGGGGGTTGGAGAACTAGAAATATCACTTTGCCTTTTGGGTGTGGTTTGTGGAGGAATATTATTAAGGGATATAAGTATTTCTGGGAATATATCTCATTCAAGGTCGGAGACAGAAAAAGAGTAAATTTTCGGCACATATTATCGAAAGAAGAGTTCCAAAGAATTTCCAGAATATCTTGTCAAAGAGACTTGACGGTACAACTAATTAGGGGGATACAAGGTGGAGAGATTTTATGGAACTTGAGATTTAGAAGGGAATTTCAAGATTGGAGAGTGACCGAGTTTCAAAGATTGTTAGCCTAACTTCATAGATAAGTCAATCTGATTGATAAACCCGATGGTTGATGGTGGGACTTGGGAAATAATGGATTATTCTCTGTGAAGTCCTTCTACGAGAAGATTTTAGTTAGGGGGGAGCAAGCTTTCCCATGTAATGTAATATGGACTCCAAAGGTGCCATGAAAGGTGTTTTTTTTTTTCACTTGGCTAGCTGTTAGAGGGGTGATTTTGACAGCGGAAAATCTTAGTAAGCGGAAGGTTGTTTGCATCAGTTGGTGCTACACGTGTAAGGAGGCGGACAAGGACGTAGATCATCTTCTTCTACATTGCAAATTATCAATGATGTTATGGTGGGCTATGTTAAGGTGGTTTGACACTCCATAAAGGATGTCAAAAACCGTGAAAGAGTTTATGTATAGCAGAAAGAGCGGGAGAAGGAAGATAAAACAAAGTGTTTGGAATGTGGTCCCACTTGCATTAATGTCAGGACAGATTAAAGAAAACGATGCAATTGAAAGTCAGGACTGATCTAAACGGCAGTTGAGCAAGCTAGGAGAAATAAGAACTAAGAATTGGTTGAGCCAACCGGCGTTGCCAATCTAAGGATAAAAATAGATCAGGTGTTAAATCATACCTTGTGTATTTCAGATGGAATAGATAAAAAGATAAATGTATTCTTTATGGAATAATTATATTATAGGTCTAAAGTGTATTAAGGAGCACAATATTATGTGAGTTGTAACGTATGCACTATGAATTTAATGTTATTGGGAATAAAATTGTCGAAATTATTTAAAGGAAATCTTGAAAATAACAATGAAAGAGATAAAGACGATGCCAAAAAACTGTAAGTAATTAGTTCAACAACTTCAATCAAGCTAATCAAGCTTAAAAAATTACAATAAATGTAACTAATTAGACGTGTAAAATCATCTTAGGGAGATTTTTCTCTTAAATCACATTAGGAGAAGGGCCTCACCGAAGATGTGTTAGGTAGCCAGCCTATCCTAATGCAAGCATTAGTGACTGCTTTCAAGGTTCAAACTTGTGGTCTATAGGTCCCACGGGGAAAACTTTACGGTGATTCAAGGCTCCCCTTCCAAATTAACATTATATATGTAAATAAATTAAATCATTGTTATTTTTCATTTATCTTTAGATTTTTTTTTATGACAAAAATAAAATTAAAAAAATCTAAAGATAAATGAAAAATAACAATGATTTAATTTATTTACATATATTTAACAAAAATATATCTTTAGATTCAATTCATTATTAAAACTTTGCCATTACAGTGGAAAAAAATAAGAAAGCAACTTTTGTTGGGAATCATGGTAATCACGTAATAGATTAACATTATATGAAAAGACTAAATAAACGTGACAACACATTTGTCAAATAGACTCATATTATGAAAACAATCAATAAACATGACAATACACGTGACAAATAGACTCATATTATGAAAACATTAAGAAAAATAACAAACTATTTTTAATTTACATTTAGATTCAATTCAACATATTTGCAATTGCAGTGGAATAATTAAGAAGACAACTTTTGTTGGGAGTCATGGTAATCACGTAATAAATTCACATAATATGAAAACACTAAATAAACGTGGTAAACGTGACAAATAGTCATAATATGATAACAATAAATAAACGTGACAATACATGTGACAACAATAGACTTCTAATATGAAAACATTAAATAAACATTACAATACTCGTGACAAATACACTCACCCACCTACTATAAATTACCCAAGTGTTTCTCTTAACATTGCTCAAACTTGTAAAAAAAAAACATCTTATTTTCTTCTTTGTATTAGTTTCTTTAGCAATGGAAAATGAGACCAAAAGAGGTAAGCAAAAGATTGAAATGAAGTTGATCGAATCTGAGAAAGCACGCACTGTAAGCTTCTCAAAAAGAAAAAATACACTATTCCAGCAAGCAAATAAGCTTGCAACTATGTCCGGAGCGGATGTTGGTGTTCTACTTTTTTCACCAAGTGGAAAACCATGTTCCTATGGCTCCACAAGTATTGAAGAAATAATTGATAAATTTTTCAAAGTGAAACTAGAGGATCGCCAACGTGATTATGCTGAGGGCAAATCAAATGGCTTTGAGGTGTTGGAAGATTTCCACAAAGAATTAGAAGCACTGAAGGAGAAAGAGAAAAAATGAAAACTAATGTATAAGATTATGCACCCTGGCTCAGAAATACCTCTAGATAAAAACATGGAGGAGCAAAACCTGGCAATGAAGTTGCGCATGAAGAAAATTCTAGAAGAAACAAAAAGTGCTATTCTGACCGAGCATCTCAAGATAGATTTAAATGTTGCTCCTGAGCCAGAAGAGGATGAGAGTTCTTAAACTCATAATTATCATGAAGTTGGTAACTGGAGTTCTTGAAATTAGAGTTATGCTTGGAGAAGACTTTACTAGGGATCGAGTCTTCTAATATGATCAATTCTTGCCTTTTTTTATTAAGTCACTTGTTGTTTCTCTTCAGTCATCTAATGCTATGAGGTTTTAGACCACAAATAAAAGTTTATGGAGTTCTTATGTTATTAAGTTAGTTTTTTTAATTGTTTCATCTTTAGTCTTTAATGATGCTTCGTGTTGTCTAGATTGGTAAATCAATTGAAATCTTTTATTGAACTAGTGAACAATGTGAAAGTAATGGATCAAAGAAAACCCTCGTACACTCATTGATTTTCTTTTATGTTCCATATCCAGCAATGTTAGTGCATTTACATTTTATATCAAGGCTTGCTCAATGAGATGGTGAAATCTTTGTAATATGTGTTTATCAAATATCTATTGACTTTATTAGCATATTCAAGATCCCAAGAGATATTGAGTCTAATTTTTCAACCCGATCCAAGTATGTAAGGGAATAAAGTACATTATTTCTTTTATCGGGAGCACAAACAAATGGGTTCCTTTCTTGTATGATACAAAATAAATTTCACTCAGTTACATTAGCCTTAGAGAATACTTTCCAGATTCCACTAATTTCTTTTCTAGCTCCAATTGTGTGCAACCTCAATTACTAAATTAGCAATGTAGATATTTACTGATTAAAGTCAAAATTATTGCTTCAAAGTAAGGTATAATTTGTTTGCACTTAATGAAGGTCTTAATCTTAATCATTCAAATCTAAGTCATTAAGTTTGTTTGTTTTCCAGATCTGAATCTTAATCACTCAGTGCGTTTGTTTTTTTAATTTTACAACCACTTAATAAGTATGTAGGTCTATATGGTTAGGATCTATAACCAACTAAGCGCGCTTAAGCCCTGAAGCGAGGCTCAAAACGTGTTGAGCCCTTCGCCTCGCTTTATGTGTGCTTCAGTGTTGTCATCAAGGTTCTAAGACAATATTTTTTCTTGCCAATGAGCCTCTTATGAAGAAGTGATACTAAACAATTGATATTTCACTTTATCATAAAAAAAATTCAATTTCTTTGGTCATATATTTGTCATTTAGGTTTATAATTATTAGTCTTGGACTAAACATATACATTTATATTTTTTTCTCCCTTTGCGCCTCTTTTCATTAAAGCCCACACTTTATTTGCACTTAAGCCCCCACGAACCTTAGAGCTTTTTTGCGCTTTTCGCCTTTGTTAACACTGATTAAAACGTCTATTTAAAAATTTCACCGCTACTCTATCTACCTTCACCCACAACTAGGGTTGTTCATGGTTATGGTTAAAAAACCAAATCGAATCGCAATCCGAATCAAACCGATTAAAAAAATTGATATTTGGTTTGGTTAGGTTTGGTTTTAAATTTTGAAAACCGATACTAGTTGGTTTGGTTTTGGTTTTGGTTTTACTAAAAAACAACCGCAAAAATAACCAAACCGAACCGATAAATTAGATATATAAATTTTATAATTATTTATATATTGTTCATAAATAAAATATAAATATTTTGTTAAATTTTAATTAACTTAAGTCTTTAAATTTACCATTTTCTCAAGCCCAACACTTTAGCCCAATTATAACAATTCTAAGTCCACGTCCATCAAAATCCATTTTAGTCTTTACCTACCCTATTTCACATAAAATAGTCACACTTTCTCTTAATTGAATCACTTTGTTCGTGTAATGATAACTCTAGTATTGCTTAATTACTTAACTGAACCGACATTAGCTTTTCTGTGGATTGTTCATGTACTAGGTGTCTGTGTCTATCGAGATACGTACGTCCTCAAAAAAATTATTACTTTCAAACCGAATAAACCAGAAAAATTGAACCAAACCAACAATAACCAAACCGATGGTTATTTTTTTCATTTGGTTTGGTTTTAGAAATTTAAAAAACTGACTAGATTGGTTTGGTTTTGGTTTTAATCAATAACCGAACCACGAACACCTCTACCCACAACCATCATTTTAGCCACAACTACCACAATCCACTCCTATGCAATAACTCGCAAACCACACAGGAGAGGTAACCCGTACTAGGCAAGCCCGATGCGACGATCTCGACTCAGAAGGCAAACCCCTTGCTTTCGTTGGCAAGGAGTTTCGAACTTGAGACCTCCAACATGAAAGTCCTAAGCCCAAATCACTACTGCCAACCATTATATCATACCACATTCACAATCATCAGTCAACACTATCCCAATCGACACACACAGTCATCATCGTTAGTCATCACTACCACTAATTGTCATATAAATGTTTTAAAATATTTTATTAATATAATATTTTATTAATATTATATTTATTATTTTTAAAACAAAGACAAATCTTATACATTCAAATGTTGAGACTACAAACAGGGTTAACTATTTAGTATTCAAATCTTATTGCAACCTCTTAATATTAGATGTGTATTCAGATTTAGACCTATAAATCTTAATGCACATCTTAATTTTAGATGTGTATTCAGATTTAGAGGTCTTAATCTTAATGAAAACAAATGAGACATAAGTAATTCATATATAACAATCTCTAAATTATTAATGACCACATAACAATCTTTAAATTATACAATCAGGTGCAAATGTATTTTGCATTACTAAACCAAGCATTGGAAACACACAATTTAGGCTTAAAACACTGCAACAAATTGTGGTGTGGAGATTTTGTTGTTAAAAGATGAGCTTCTAAGCATTATCAAGGTTTCTTGTCAAAGTGAGGTGATAATCCAACAAATAAGGGGGGACATACTTTCTAAAATTTGAGGTTTAAGAGGGATTTCCAAGGTTGGAAAGTGAAGGATTTTCAATGATTGTTAGCTTTACTCCATCAGCATTGTGAGCCAGTCGGAAGACCCGATTCTATGAGATGGAAGTTAGGGAACAAAGGCGTTCTTTCTGTCCTTTTAGTTTTACGAGAAGCGTTTGATGAGGGCAGAAATGTTTCATGTAAAGTCGATTTGGATCCCTAAGGTGCCAAGGAAGGTGTGCTTTTTCTCATGGTTAGCTATTAGAGGGGTGATTATGACGGAGGAAAACCTAAGGAAAAGAAAGGTTGTTTTTATCAACTAGCGTTACTTATGCAAGAAGGCGGAAAAAGAGGTAGATGAGCTTTTACTACAGCTGACAACAAGACTATGGTGGCATATGTTCAGTTGGTTTGGTATGTCTTGGGTGATGTCAAAGTCTGTCAAGGATCTGTTGTTTAGCTGGAAAGCTGGAAGAAGCAGGAGGAAGAAGGGCATGAAAAATTATTCCACTGGCTTTGATGTGGATCACTTGGAGAGAGTGAAATATGAGGGCTTTTGGAGGGGAAGAATTGAGTTTTGGGCAGTTGAGCAGTAGTCTCTGGTCCCTTATTTACTTTTGTTGCACCCATGTAGTTCCGGGATGTTTAGAGGATTGGGTGTCTTTTGTAGAGAACCATATCTTTTGTAGGTTCTTTACTTTTTGGTATCCTACTTGTCTACGGCCAATTTTTGGCCTTTGATTTATGAAATGATATTGTTTACCTGATAATAAAAAAAGAAAACTTAGAAAACAGGATCTTACTTGACCAAGCTTAACATCTCCGCGGTTTGGATTATATAACACATGAATGTTCCCAACTACGAGCCTCCTTGACTTGGTTTCACGCATCTGTCTGTACCAGACAAAGTTAGACATACAAAATCGAATGGGGTATGACTAAATAAGAATGAAACTGTGATTGCCTAGACAAGTTACCCTGGAAATCAGAAGAAACCTCCAGTTCAGAATAAATAGAGACATGCTTGCTGATATCAGCTTAATCAAATGCTACCTGCACATGTTTTTATTGGTACAGAACTTGACCTACTAGAAGTGATCAGCATATTTATGCAAGAAGTCATGGATACGAGGTCATTTAAGCCATTGGCCATCATATACGCATGTTCTGAAGAACCTGACGCTCGATGAGCTTTAGATTAATCATTGTGTACTAGTTAAATGCTCATATTTAGGTTGTTGGCCAGTTTCTCTCATGTTTTTCAGTTTAGTTTGGTTCTCTTTTTTTAGCCTCACATCTCCTTTTATATATTTGTACCCACCCAGCTTAATATCCAAATTTCGAGCATTCTTTCATCACTCACTGATCCCATTAGGCTAGATGAGATTACAGAACATAAGAAAAGAAGTTTGCAATTCACAACTACTACCTCAAAAACAGAGAGTTGAGCAACATTATCCCGAAGCCCATGCTGCCTAAATTCAACGCTTTCACCCTCTAACAACTGAAACCTGGCATGAGCAAGTATTCATTTCAGTCCAAACAAGTATCAAGATACTAACTGGAAGGTACAACTTTTACTTCTTGCTCTTACTTATCAGCCTTCCAAAACATAGCACAACCATCAACAGAACCACCAGTGCGCCTCTACATGTTTAAGTAACACATTTAAATATTTTTCTAAGAGCAAGAAGTATAATGAATGATAATACTCAATTTTCCTTTCTTTTTTTAACTGGTGGGAGGCCATGGTGGATATAGACCTTATAGGAGCCGAGATATCCAGCTTTCTCCAAAATGTATAGTAGATCATAGTACTTGTCCACCTCCTACTCATATCACATTAATAAATTTCTTCAATTAGTTTCATCTCCAAAGCATAGACATATATAAAAGTACCAGTAACCAAAAGGGCAATTGTTAATTACTTGTAGGCAAATTATATCAGGATTCAATCCAAGGAGTTCTTCACAAATAACTCTTCTACGGTGGTCCCAATCTAAGTAAGTTGGGGGAACATTTCTGTATAGATCTCCGTGATTCGAAACATTCCTATCTCCCAATATGTTGTACGAAACAACTGTAAACCTTTCCTCTGCACCAATATTCCATACTCTAATTCAAACTTCAGCGTTACCCAAAAAAAAATATTAACCAAATTTAGGGACTGACCTTGATGTTTGCCACCGGGAAGAGCATCCCCTTCCACCCAATGCCGGACGATTTCCGGTGCTTGACTGATACGTCCGCGACGTTCCGGTTTGTACCACCGCCGGATGTAGGAAGCCGTCGGAGAAGAGGTGTTGTTACGATGGAAGCTCACACAGCACATGTTGAATACAGGCCGAAAGTTGAGGCTGGCAGCGTTGGTAATGAGCCTGGGCGTGGTCAGCCACGAGGAACCGGCTCTACAGCAGCAGCCCATTGCATGAGTTGCAGAGGAAGTGTCACTATGAATCCACTGATATCTTAAGCGCCACAGTGACGAAAGGTCGTAAGGAGACCACGGCATAGACCGGGGGGACTCGTTTTCTTTTGAGGAAATTTAAAAAAAATAAGCTATAATTTGCTTAATTAATTTGAAGCTACGTATTATAACAAGAAACGTTAAGGTCATTACGAGACCACACATAGATTAATTTGCTTAATTAATTATTCCTGCTCATCGAAAGTGAGTTTATTACTAGCCTTAAAGGTAATTCTTAGCAAAAGCTATATATTATAACAGAGAGCGGCACAATGGCGAAATGTTACGAAACCACGCATAGATTAGGGGGGCCGTTTTCTTTTGAGAAAAATTCAAAAAGTAGCTATAATTTACTTAATTAATTTGAATATCTGATTAATAATTATATTATGAATATAATCAATATAATAATTGATTTGTACAAAAAAAATTAGTTACTAAAAAGGGAAAGACACATCAAGATTGAATCCTAAAAGTTATATTTTTAAGAAGAAATGTGAAAAAAATTGAATTAATTAAAAACATCAAAAATGTCTTTTTAGAACTCAAACTTGGATCACCCAAAATTACGTCAAATAAAGAAAAAAAAGTAGATAAAAAGTAACACAAACCATAAAACCTTGACTTCTCAATATGAGTTTTCATTAAAAAAAAAAACTTTATAATTTTCGTTGAATCTAACAATATTTTGATTAGAAAAAGATGCTCACCTATGATAAATTTAAGGAATCAAAACTAATCAAATATATTTTTTAAGGAACTATTTTAAGCTTACACAAACACGATGAATTATTTTTGTTAATTATATCTCTAAAGCATTAAACTAAAAAGATCAAAATATTTACAATCATATACTCAATATAATCTCACAAGTGAGATATGAAAAATAAAGAAGGTACGCAGACATTATCAAAGATAGAAAAGTTGTTTCAGAAATACTCTCAATTCGAGTCTATTAAATCAAAATAATTATGAAAAGAAAAATGAAATAGAAATACATGAAAATTGATAAGAAAATCAATATAAAATATTCAAAAAAAAAGTGATAACGAAATAATATAATAGCCAAAATACAATAAACGACACACGTAAACAAGTATCAAGAGTAAAAAAATTACATATATAAGGCAAATTCTACAACACTATGTTCAAACGTGAAAATATTCTTAGAGGACATTGACTTAATTTAATTTAATACTAAGGAAAAGGTTGTGATTTCACAAAAACTGATACGTGTCTATTTTCCATATGTGTGAAGGACTTGAATCTTGATCGACTGTTTATAGTACCAACCACTCATTTAATTTTCTTTCTTATTTAGCAGTTAGTACTATATATAAATTTTCAGGTGAAAAAAAAAGAGAACAAATTTGTGATAGACTATAAAATCAGAGATCAGTGGTAGTAGTAGTAGTGTTGTGCGTGTGTGGTGGGAGGTGAGAGAGATATATAGAGAGAGAGGAGTTATGGTCATGGAGACTGCTATTTGTGGCCGAGTTGCTCTTTCTCCCCATCAAATCTTCCAACCTAAACCAGGTAAACCCATCTTCCTCTCTCTATTGTTCTGTATTGTATAAGTTAATTGATTGATTCTTGAATCTTTAGTGTTGTTTCGCCAAGAATTGCTTGTTCTTTTGAGAGGTTGTGGCTATTTAATTGGAATAGTTTGCTTTCTTGAATGTTTCTATTTGAAATTTATGGATTATTCTTGCTTGCCTGAGATGGGGTTCGTTAATTCTTGGCTTTAATTTCTCTTATGTGCATTTAGAGTGAAAAGCAGAGAAAAAGTTACAGTCTTTGAACTGGATTTGAAAACCCTGATGTCTAGTGATTACCCCAAAGTAATAGCGACCAGGAACACAATACAGGAAAAAGAGTATCAATTGGGGGCTCTGTGTCTGTGTGTGTGTGTGGGGGGGGGGGGGTTGGTGTAGAGATAAGGTTCTTTATGCTATACTTCTTCCTGAAACACTTGAGGGTCTATCAGAAACAAACTCTCCACCTCCACCTTCGCAAGGTAGGGGTAAGGCTGCATAACACCACCCTACCTAGACCCTACTTGTGGATTACACTGGATATGTTGTTGTTGTTATTCTTCCTGGAACATTTATAGAGAGAGAGAGGAGTTATGGTCATGAAGACTGCCATTTGTGGCCGAGTTGCTCTTTCTTCCCATCAAATCTTCCAACCAAAACCTGGTAAACGCAGCTTTCTCTCTATTGGATATGTTAATTGTTAATCTTTATTGTTGTTTCATCAAGAAATGCTTGTTCTTTTGAGAGTTTGTGGCTATTTAATTGGAATAGTTTGCTTTCTTGAATGTTTCTATGTGAAATTTATGTGTTATTCTTGCTTGCCTGAGATGGGGTTCGTGAATTCTTGGCTTTCAATTTCTCTTATGTGCATTTAGAGTGAAAAACAGAGAAAAAGTTGCAGTCTTTGAACTGGATTTGAAAACCCTGTTGTCTAGTGATTACCCCAAAGTAATAGCGACCAGACACACAATACACGAAAAAGAGTGTCAATTGGAGGTTGTGTGTGTGTTGGGGTGGGTGGGGGGCTGTAGAGACAAGGCTCTTTACGCTATTCTTCCATTTGAAACATTCAAGGGTCTATCGGAAACAACCTCTATACCTTCACAAGATAGGAGTAAGGCATCATACATGCCACCCTACTTAGACTCCACTTGTGGAATTGCACTGTGTAGGTTGTTGTTGTTGTTGTTCTTGAAACATGCACAATAACTTAAAGTAAGAGTAAAATTGAACTTTGAACTTTTACTGGGGCAGAAATGGGGCTGTTTTCTTCACTGAAAAGGACCGAAATTTGTGAGAGAACTATGAGAGTCCAAGTTGAAGAGATGATTGTTTATCTGCATCTTTGGCTGGTCGACCAAATCACGTTACCTAATCATTAGTATTCTTAGAAACTGTTGATCACTCTTCCATTCAAAATTAGTTAAGTTTTGAAGTTGATCCAAGATAGATGTATTGGTTTCGAGATATCATGGATTTAATGAAATACTATTTACTTGAGCATTAATTGAAACATGTGTATGTAATTTTGAATCTGAGCCTGTCCATGCACTTAGTAGTAGATAAAAATATCTCTTATTCGGCCACTGAGAATTCGGACGACTCTTCAGTAACCCAGGGTGATTACTCTGTATCTAATGTATATATAACTAGAATATGTGTACATAAGTTGGAGAATTCATGAATTGCCATTGTATTCTTCATGAATTTTGACTTATGTTTATAACTTGGTATAAGATTGAATTGTCGGCTTATGTGATACAGGAGATAAGAAACCTCACCAAAAACAATGGACAAATCGGAATGCTTTAATGGCAATGTCTATAGCAGGAGCAGGCAAAGGTGGTGGGTTGTTGGAGAAGCCTGTTATAGAGAAAACAACTCCTGGGCGTGAATCTGAGTTTGACTTGAGGTATGGATTCCTCAAATGTGTAGTATGTGCTGTTTCAACTAACTCAGGTTCTAAAGGCTTTACTGTTCTTTCACGAGTCTGAAACTTTTTGATTCTGCTCTTGCACGTTTACGTGTCTCCGCCAAGTGACATCTACCTCTGAGGTAGAGATATGGTTTGCATATGCTCTACCCTCCCCAGACCCCACTTTGTGGGACTACACTGGGTATGTTGTTGTTGACATTGTTGTTGTCATAAGAATAATATAGAGTTAGACATAGAATTGAAGTTAAGTGATACCAAGTCCAATCATGTCAACGTCAGATCATTGCCTTCTCTTTGTGGACCCTTTTCTGAAGAGAAAAGGAAGAGCATTTATTCTTTCTTCTTTATGTGCGGTTGATAAAAGGAAGCACCCAATATCCATAGTACCTGTGGATATCTGCTAATATTCCTTTACCTTCTGGGTTTCTGTTGAAAATGATACAAGTTATGAGGTTGAAATGCAACAATTAATAAACTTTCTATTAAGAACAAATGCAATGACTAATACTCTACTGTCACAACTGGTGTCTTCCTTTTCCAGAAAATCAAGGAAAATGTCCCACTAATACTCTACTATCACAACTTGTGTCTTCCTTTTCCAGAAAATCAAGGAAAATGTCCCCACCCTATCGCGTGATGCTGCACAATGACAATTTCAACAAGAGGGAATATGTTGTTCAAGTACTCATGAAGGTCATACCAGGGATGACGGTCGACAATGCTGTTAATATCATGCAAGAGGCACATCACAATGGTCTGGCAGTGGTGATAATCTGTGCTCAAGCTGATGCAGAAGAACATTGCACACAGCTAAGAGGCAATGGTCTGTTGAGCTCCATTGAGCCTGCCAGTGGAGGTTGTTAAAGAATGAACCTGATGGGTGAATTCTTCAGAAGAAGCAGCCTAATCCCGCATAGATATTGTACATAAATATTGAGAATGGCATAGTACCTCATTATCTCTAGTCTGTCGAGCTCGAAGTCGAACATATTACTGTAAACAATGTCAGCACCAGAGACCGCTGAGTTTGTTATGCTAGAAATGTATCAATCAATCAACTATGCCTCAATTCGAAGTAGTAGGGTCAATCCCAAATATGAATCGACTATTTCTATAATGTTCTATCCAAGTCAAATCATTTTTGCCTTCACTAAATAATTTGCCTTTTATGGCAAATGAGAGGTTCTCGTAATTGCGCTCACTTATTCCTGCATAGATAAGTTGTTCAATCTAAACTTAGTTCATAGTACATGTATGAATTTTTGTTACACTGCTTAGCTAAGTTTGTATTTTTTGTATGCTAGAAATATGAAATATAAAAGTAGTTTACTTCTGGTGTGGAAACCAGAAGAGCAAGACTTTCCTTGGTATAGTACTATTGATTTCAAATTAGAGAAGAATGCAGGAAAAACTTAAGACTTTGAAAGCCACATTTGCTGATGGGAAACAACCTCTTTGAACTTGGTTCCGTTTATTTAGTGCATACTTAAACTCTTGATGGTCCTTATTATCCCTCAAACTTGACAATGTGTTATCTTGATGCACTACCACAGGAGTTGAAGGTATCAAATTGCCAAGTCAAATTGGTAACTAAGACAAGTGATAGTTTAGATATGACCTGATGATCGGAACCAAGTTTCAGTTTGATCAGAAGGAATTATGCCTTCATTGTTCAACCAAGTCAAACTTTCTTTTTGCACATGCCTATATTTCTTATTTACCTCTAGATCATATAGATAAATCAACTATTATCTTTAGCAAAATTTATCTACAGAAACCTTCATGTTCACTATATATGTAACTATCATAGGCATCTCTTTAGTCTTTAGTGTCTCACCTTTCCTTCTTGTTAGTACTGGAAATCTAGCTCATTTTGAGGTACAGATCTTAGAATCCTACTTTAAGTTAAAGATAGTTCTTAGTTAAGCATGGAGAACATAAACGGATGATAAGTAACGATATGAAAAAATCATAATATATACTACATAAATAAAGAGGTTTATGTCTTTGCATATTACGTATATCAAAATAAAGAATTTCAGATAAGTTGATATGATATTAAGATGTTAAAATTAAAAGAAATAGGGGTGATACATATTGAGTCAATCAAAATTCTAAATTAATTTGGCTGATTAAACATATATAAAAGAAATCAATTTTCAATTTGATCCACACATCAAGTTAATTAAAAATGATGAAAGAGTTGTACATGATTCAACATGAGTATGCAATCGCTATGGAAAGTCTCATGTGTGATACATAATGCTCAAGATCAGACATAATATATGTTGTTAATCAATTAACAATTGGAGTATTGCTCATTGAAAAGTGATTGGTCCATTTCTTTTAATGATTTGAGTCCCTAATACTCAAAATGTTCAGAAATTTTTGGCCATAAATATTGCAACCATTTTTTTGGAAAAAGTTTGTTTAGCTTTGAAAAAAAAATCCTGAGTCTACCAAAAAAAAAAAAAACTACAACTTTGTTTTGGGGCTAAAATATAATTGTTTAGTTCTTTCAAAATTATAAAACTCACCCAAAAATTTTATATTTTATTTAAAGAGCTCATCTATTTATGTCTCAAACTAATTCTATCTACCCTTTCCCTCGTTAAACACACTCTTGAAATTGATTATAGGCGTAGTACATAAATTAATTAATTAACACAGCATACTATGATTGGTTTGTTCTTGATTTGGATTAAATAAAGTATTCCCTCCGTCCAACAATAGTTGTTCACTGTACTAAAAAATAAAAATAGTTGTCCATAATACTTGTTTAATTTAGAAAATCAAGAGATGATTTATTTTTTGTGACTATTTTACCCTTGCTATTAAATATTATTTATCATCTAAACACATTTTTCAAAACATTAAATTTAATAAAGTCAAAAAATAATATATTAATATTACCCCTATTATTTAATGTTTCTTAAGGTGTGTGTCAAGTCAATAGTTGACAACTATTGTTGGACAGAGGGAATATAAAATACAGAAATCATATACATTTGGGGGCTAATTATATCCTATTTCGAAAGTTTCCTCAATTACAAAAATTCCGAATTTTTCATTGCTCTCGGATACATTCCTTGATTGTTCGATACATTGCAAATGATACATTACTTAATGGGAGGGATGTATCCGTGAGAGAATAAAGATGTATTCGAGAAGGGATAGAAATGTATCCAAGATGGAAAAGAGATTTATCCGAGAAAGAATTTTTATAATTTTTTTAAATGATAGAAAATTTTAGAGATATAATATCTTAAATTATGTATTTACTTAATTTTTCCTTAAAAGAGTTGCTGAGTAGGGTGGCTAAATAAATGTCCTTGATGCTGTTACTGTAGAAAAGCACTAACCGTAAATATTATACCCATACGCTGATCATGCATATTATATGTTTGTATATGTATATTTATTTTACTAATACTAAAATAAAATATACAAAACCTATACAACTTGCTCATTAATATTTTGTAAATTAAGCCACCTAAAAACATTAAACTGTAATTATATCTTAAATAATTTCGAGCATTAAATATTGGCAACTTCAAATATTGATTGCTTGAACTACCCACGGTAACGTTGTAATTAATTTGAATTTGCAAGTGGAAAGAAATGGAAAAAATTAATCCAACACCAAACACTCGCCTCAAAATTTAATTTAAAGGGGAAAAGGTAAAGAAGAACTTTTTATTGAAGTCAACAAACAGCCTATGTGAATACAAAGATTTTTAAGATGAGTTAGAAAGAGAGCCAATGTTCCATGTAAAACTATTTTTTGTTTCGATAAAAAAAATAATCTAATTTTCTTAATATATAAGATGTGAGGAGTATATGCGTAATATATATTTTTTCAACAGTGTTCGGTTCTTCTTCTTCAAGAATATTGACATTTAGAACGATGAATTCAAACTTGTTCGAGTTAATGGGTGACATCATTTATTCAAGCGGCAAAAAGTTTTATTTTTTGGATTAAAACGTATGTGAGGATGAACTTAGAAATGGGTCATCGTGCATCTTGCACCTAGAAAATCATTTTCTTTTACTTATATGATTGTTTTATTAAAGGTTTAACGATAAAATTGACCTTTTAAAATATACGTTTTTCTACATACGATAATATAAGATTATATCCGTTTCAAACCCTTTGTTTGTTTTTTGTAAAAGAAGGGAAAATAAAAATGAGAAGGAAAGACTTGATTTGAGCCAAGGAATTTTTTTCCTCTCAAAACGGGATTGGATTATCACTCTCTTTCATGTAAATACTTCGTTCGTTTCAATTTATATGACATCATTGATTCGACACAAAGCTTTCTTCGTCTCAATTTATGTGACATCGTTTCACATTAACACAAAGTTTAAGAAAAAAAAGAACTAATAAAATTATTAGTCTAAAATAAATCTTAAACATACTATAAATTATTTTATTAAAAATAAAAAAAATATTTTTAAACTTAATTTTTAACTATAAAAAAAATAATATTCTTCGTAAATAAATTTTTAAAAAATATCACATAAATTGATTGACCGACTTTAGAATGCGTTCGTAGCCATCAAAACAAGTAAGGACAATTGTTGCATGTTCGCCATTATCTTTCAAGTAATCTCCTTGTACGGATGATTTGGCCGATAATTTGACAGAAAACTACGTATGAAAGTCGACTACAAAATTGATATGTTTGTCAAAATTTCAAAAGATTTTCTTTATGAGCTTATCTTATAGTTTTAGAAACTGTTCGAGACTATGGTTGGACCACAATTAGCAAATAATTGCCATAGGAATAGGAAAAAAAAGGGAGATAAAGTGTGGTAGTAGTAGAAACTAAAAAGGAAAAGATTATTAAGGACAAAAATGATACACACTAGAAAGAAGAGAGGAAAAGGCAATAATTAATTAATGGTGACAAGTAGTTGTAGTGATAATACAACAAAGAGAGATCTAGCCTACCAACAAGATTGTGATGGGATAGTTAAAAGATTACATGACAAAATTTCTTCCTTATCTAATGTTCTTACGTGGTTTGCGGGTTGTGATGAAGGTTATAGAAAATATGGGTTATTAGTCGATATCTTCGTACTAATACCAAATTACGTGAAGATTTTAATATAAATATCAAACACGGAACCATCACCAAAATAGAATAACAGAGAGGAGAGCAGGTATCAAGCTTTCTTTCTCTGTTTTAAATGCTTTTGTTTGGATTCAACAAGTCTGACGTGAGCCCCCTCCCTTCCTTTTATTTCCCCTCATCTTTAGGCTTTTCCCTTCTCTACTTATATTCACTTCTTCACTTTCTTTTCTTCTCCATTCCTTTCCTTACATTCTTCAATCTTCATAAAAAAATAAAAAAAATGGCCCAATTTTGCTTATTTCTTCTTTTTATCTCTCTTGTTTCTGTCCCCTGTGCTCTCTCTCGTTCTTTGTCATCCTCTTCACATCCACACTCCCAAATCTTCGATGTTGCAGCATCCATTGAGAAAACTGTTCAAGTTCTCACTCCTGCTACACAAAATTTTCAACAAGAAGCAATTAAGAATACCCATTTTAATTCTTCTTCAATATCTGTTTCAATTTATCCTCGTTCAGCTCTTGTTAAACCCCGCCATAAAGATTATGCAGCTCTCACTCTTTCTCGACTCGAACGTGACTCGGCCCGAGTTTCTTCACTCACCATGAAGCTCCAGCTCGCGTTAAACAACTTTAATCACTCGGATCTCAAGCCGGTGGAGACCATGGTGCAGCCTGAGGACCTTCAGACTCCTATTACCTCTGGAGCTAGACAGGGGAGCGGTGAGTACTTTACTCGGCTCGGCTTGGGTCAACCAGTTAAGGAGTATTACATGGTGCTTGACACTGGCAGTGACATCACTTGGGTTCAATGTGAGCCGTGCTCTGATTGTTATCAGCAGTCGGATCCAATTTTTAGCCCGTCGAGTTCTTCTACATACAGTCGGCTCTCTTGCGACGCAGCTCAGTGCTCGGCTCTTGAGGTTTCGGCTTGTTCTACTCAATCGTGTCTCTACCAGGTCTCTTATGGAGACGGCTCGTTCACTGTTGGAGAGTTTGCAACTGAAACGGTGTCGTTTGGGAACTCTGGTTCGTTCTCTGAAGTTGCTATAGGTTGTGGCCATGATAACGAAGGGCTATTCGTCGGTGCCGCTGGCTTGATTGCTTTAGGCGGCGGCTCTTTATCTCTACCAACTCAAATCAAAGCGTCGTCGTTTTCCTACTGTTTCGTAGACCGTGACTCTGCTTCATCCTCAACGCTGGATTTCAATTCGGCCCGACCCGGTGACTCCGTAATAGCACCGTTACTCCGTAACTCGAAAAGGAGCACTTTCTTCTACGTCGGACTCACCGGAATCAGCGTCGGTGGGCAGATGCTGTCGATTCCGGCGTCGGTGTTTCAGGTGGACGGAAGTGGTAGCGGCGGGATAATTGTGGATTCCGGAACGGCGGTGACTCGGTTAAAGAGCAGTGCTTACAATACTCTACGTGACTCGTTCGTGAAGTACACTCAGCATTTACCTTCCGCCGGGCAGTTCGCACTGTTCGACACCTGCTACGACTTGTCGTCGATGACAAGAGCGAGTGTTCCGACGTTGTCGTTTCATTTCTCCGGCGGTAAAGCATTGCCATTGCACCCGAAAAATTACCTAATTCCGGTGGATTCGTCGGGAAAATTCTGCTTGGCTTTTGCTCCGACGGATGGGTCGCTGTCAATTATTGGAAACATACAGCAGCAAGGGACACGTGTCAGTTATGACCTGGCCAACAATCTTGTTGGATTTAGCCCCGACAAATGTTGAGTAGGAAATAGTAAAACACTTTGCATCTCCATTCTCCAGTAACTGCTTTTACCAATATTAATTATTATTGTAAAAATATTAAAAGCAGTATACTTTGTTGGAAGAGAAAAAAAAGAAGAAGCAAATAAAGGGTAGGTGATGGATAATGAAGTTATATTAATTATGGATGGTAGGGTTGTTTTTTTTTATATTTTTTAAAATTATGAATGTAATGGGTGTAGTTTTTTAATTACTCACAGGGATTGGAAAGTAGTTGGAAATTAAATGATTGTGCGACTGTAATTAATTAATATAAGGTTGGAAGGGAAGATGAGAATGGTCCAATGTGAATTTGT
This sequence comes from Solanum etuberosum, assembly GCA_029582245.1. Lineage (NCBI taxonomy): Eukaryota > Viridiplantae > Streptophyta > Magnoliopsida > Solanales > Solanaceae > Solanum > Solanum etuberosum. The sequence goes on from JAJONR010009118.1 coordinate 33,846, forward strand.
TAAGTAACTCTAGAAAGTGCTATTGACTGGTGAGCCTCATAAATACCGTACCCAACTTCTACTACCAACTTTAAATGGAGTATGTATAACAACACATTATGGATAGTAAGTACTAAAAGGATTTTTTGTTTTTTTCTTACTATGTTCCTCGAGAAACACTCTCTGTCAAGGACTTTTTCATATACAGAGTTAGAATTCGAAATTTCTGATAAAAAAAGCAGTCACATCCATCATTTTTAAGAGTTTAAACTTTTTGTATATGGACAACATGAGACCACTTGGGTGAGCATTGTGGAATAAACTATTTTTTTAGATTGTGTATGAAATTCTGGGGAAGTGCATCAGCATTTTACGTCAGAGTCAAATTAAACAAGCTAAGTTTTGTGATCAGTCATGAGGTGGTCTCTTCCCAGTTCCCATTGCAGTCTGTCTGGTTTTTGACTTGTTTTTTTCTGTGTAAATGGGGGAAAGAGTGACGAAACATTGACACAGGCCATGAGCTCTTAGCGTTACCCCAACAATTCCAATGCCAACTTTTGAACTATTGTTTGGTCCATATGTCACAACTCACATGATGCTCTTTGTGTTGCACTTAATCCATGTATTAGTGACAGATTCAGAATTTTAAATATTAATCTTTCTGTTTCTATTTGTTTGTCTTTTAATTTTATTTCGTCTAAAAACAAATGTCTCTTTCTCTTTTTTTTGCAACTCTTTTTATAACTTCAAACTTTCCACATAAAATGTGTGTTTAAGAGCACAAGACTAATAAATATTTTGATATATTCTATCTATGTTTAATTTATTAAACATAGAGATTTGAAACATATGTTCAAAGCTATCTATACTATTTCTTTTAAGACACATAGTATATGGTTAGACTCCAAACTATTGGGTTTACTCGAGATCCCAATTGTAGAATCGCCACTATGCAGAACGTACATTACTTATAGTCTGTCGTTTTTGACCATTCGACCACTCTTCCCTACTGTTCGAGTGATATTACTAGCACTGCAAGTTTTGAGTGATCCACTTCAACTACTATATTATGGATATGTTCACGATTTTAAATTGGTGTATAAATGAAAAAAGAAAAAAGAAATAATAATAATAACCAAGGCAGATGGTTAGATTCTGCCACCAGTGAGTTGAGTGACTAAGAAATTGATTTTTTAATACAAGATCACTAATTAAGTCATTAATAAAATGACAAATTCGTCTTATTGAAGTTGAAGGGAGGTGGCTTAAGGGAGTTCACATGCTTGAGATTATTATAAAAATATAGGATAAATACAAGAAGAATCTCCATTGGAGGAGACAACGTGTGGATATTGTCACTTAAGAAGTAGGCCATACATGCCTTTTTTAGTGGGATCAGATACTATAAATGACTTGAACTCGGTCGGTAGCCTTTTAATTTTGATGTCTTAATCGGTTTTAGCTTTATATGCCCATGTTCAATCACAACTTGACATGTATCCCCAACATTAGTTGGCAAAGATTAGGACATGAGGAGTCTAGTCGCGAAGCGATGATCAATGAACACTCTTCGTCAAAAGGGTTAGACTTGATATAAAAAAAATTATATTATATATATAGCTAATCAAAAATAACTTTTTATAGGTATATATTAATATTCTTAACGAAATTTCTAATTCCGTCGTTGATAAGGACACCTTGCATGAGAATCAATCCTAGGATGATATTTGTAGTTCCCAAAAAAAATATGGACCCAAAACAAGCCTCACAGCTCACACAATATGCATAGGTTGTATGTGTCACAAAATAAAGTTGTTCGTGAGTGGATCATATTAACTCAGTCCACCATAGCCTAATTTGAAGTTTAGCTCAAAGTTTTTTTCTTTACATTGTTTAGATACTTAAAAGATAAGAGAAAAGACTAACAACTAAAGTTGTTTCGAATTTTCAAAAAGACATCTTAATTATACGGGCGTTCTATTATCCCCTAAACAATTTTGAATTGATATTTTTACATCATTTTTTTGTCCACTTGGCATAGAGAGTGTATGCACTCTCTTAAAGAGCGTGAGAAACTTAAAATAACGAATATAATTTTATTTTTACAAGTATTTTGTTATAAAATATATTTTCTTGTTTTTCTTATTATTTTAACCTTTTGACCTTATTATTTTTTCTTTTTCTTTTTTGTTTCTTCTTCAAAAATTCATTATCATCTCCATTGAAGCTTTTCACTTTCAATATCACCATTTTTACCACAACTTCACCATCCTTTTTAACTACTATTAGTTTAACTCTCTTCAATTTTAAAACTATCTAAATATAGGTTGAATTTCAATCTAGTTCTTTCAGTTTTCAGGGTATTCATTGATTGCAAAATTATCATTTCTAATTTTGAAGTTATATGAAAAGGAGATAAATTAATAGATGATACCTTCCAAAAAGAAATTTGGCCAAAGAAGAAAAAGGAAAGGAAAAAAAATGAAGAAGGGGCTCAACTTGACGTGGGGGTAGGAGTGAGGATGAGAGGTGAAGAAAGAAAGAAAATGGTTGGGGTGGGGTGGGGGTGGCTTGAAGATGAAGTAGAATTTATGATGAAATTAAAATTAAAGTAATAAAATTAAAATAAGTCAAAAAAGTAGAGAGAGAGAGAGAAATAAAGAAAAAGTTAAAATGAAAAAAATATATTATATTTTAAATTAAATTAACACGTGTCACGTAATGATTGGTGTGTGTTAACACTTGCTTTTCAAAATCTGGGACCGATTGAAAAATGATACAATAATATCAGTTCGAAATTGTTTAAAGGGGTAATAGGACATCCACATAATTAATGTGTCTTTTTAAAAATTCGGGACAACTTTATGTCTTTTCTCAAAAGATAATTATAAGTAACTTTAAGTGAAATTAATCACGAAAAAATAAATGAAGACAATTTGATACACCACTATTATTTGCACTGTAGATCTATATAAGTTAAAAGTGATTTTCAAATTAAGAGCAAAAGGAGGGACATCATATAAGAATCCACTGCGCTCATGTTCTTTGGCTCACAGAGCTAATAGTCACTTACCATTCTTTGGCTCCTTGTTAGTCATATTAGTTGGTACAATTTCCTTTTCCATTTTTTTATCAAAACGTTCAATTCCCAAATTATTTGTATGGGTAGAAATGCAGTCTTTATAGTTGGACAAATCCGGAGATGACACATCATAATCAAAATTCAATCAAATGTAGTTCAGCGAGGGTAACATCAGACATGACATTAGATCGTAAAGGGTAAGACGAACAATAATGCAAGTCCGTCTAACTCCAGAACAACGATATGATGAACATATTAGTGACAGGTCAAGATAAGCTTAACAACATTATATGGATGAATTTCTGTGTTCACAGTACTTTGTGAAGCTAATTGTAACACAAGATAACAATTTAAACGCACATATTAAAAGGAAACTACAAAAATGATGCAAATTCAAATAATCAGGAAGATGAGACCAGAAAAACAAAAAGGAAAATACCTTTTCAGAAGAACACTTTGAAAAAGCCACTGCTCCATTGGCAACATTTTAAAAAGTTCTGCAGAAGTGCTGCTCATCCAACTCCTCCATTACGATGGTATAATTAGGGTTTTAGTAAGGGAAGAGAAGAGGCGGACCAAAGGACCGTAGCTTGAAAATGCACATACTACATTCATCGAGCTTTAATGTGTGGCCGGAATCGGAATTTAGTATCCGACGGGAGTTTGATGAGAAGAATAATAACAAATTCTGATGTGTGGTCGGAATCGGAAGTTTGATCTGAATGCGGTTGAGCATTAAAAAACGAGCGCCGCTGCCGGGGATCGAACCCGGGTCACCCGCGTGACAGGCGGGAATACTTACCACTATACTACAACGACTTTGTTGTGACGTTAGAGTAAAATAATATTAATTTCGGATTTCTGCTTGCTGAATCGGAAAAACCAGAGTCGCCGGTGAGAGCAAAAAGAGATACGCCGCTGCCGGGGATCGAACCCGGGTCACCCGCGTGACAGGCGGGAATACTCACCACTATACTACAACGACTTTGATGCTGAAAGAAGCTTAGCATTTAACATATTGAATGAAATTCTTCAGTATGTGACTTCAAAAGTTCAGGCTGTATAGCATTGCGTGTGCAGATGAACTTACTTGTAGGCTAGTGCTTCACGAATTTTACTGCCTACTTAAGTGCAATAGGACTAAGAGGTTGGTATGTGAATTGAAACATAGGATGCCGGGAGCATTTCGGTATATAGTTATTTAAGTGGAAACGAAAGATTACCGGCACATAAAGAATAATAATTTCAAAACAAAATTTAGGGATATATGAGCTACATAATTAAAAGAACATTTATAATGAGCTAGTATATAACTAGCGTGATTGTGATACCTAGTTGAAATATTGAAATCCAAATGATCCTACAAAATGTTTTATGTTAATTTTAAATTCTTAACATGTAAAAATAAAAAGCTCTGGTGAAATTTGCCATAAAAGGAAATCATAATGAGCTACATAAAACTAATTGATTTTACTCTGTGTTGAGGTATTTATTCGTTTAATAAATTAACGTTTTCCTTTTACAATGTGAAATGCAAATCCAAATGACACAAACTCTTCAAGCCATTAGTAGAAGAATGCAATTACACACAAATCAAGTGACTTTCGCGTAGCAAAGAACATATATACTCGAACACTTATTACAATAACATACTCAATGTAATGCCACAAGTGGGGTCTAAGGAGAATGGAGTGTACGCAGTCTTACCCCTACCTAGTAGAGATAAAAATGCGGTATCTGATAGATCCTTGGCTTAAAAATTAAGTATGTGAAGCAAATAAAGTAACATATATTCCAACAATGAAATAACTAAATTGAAAAGAGACCAGAAATAAAAAAATTACATTATCAAGTCACTTATACACTTAATCTCTGTTAACCATGTATTTGTAACTTCTTCACACTATCAGTATATCTAACTTGTATCCTTTACTTCATACCAGATTTCATCGCATGGTCCTTCCATTCTTTGTCGCGCTGTAACTGGACATGCACAAGAGTACCACGAGGAAAGAGAACGCAGGAAAACAACAAGACACCTGCAGGACCAGGATTTCATTGATTTTTATGCGCAACGAAACTGAATTATACAATTAATGTAAACCTTCTTCAACCTATACACATTATATAGAGCTCCTATCTGCTCCCCAATGATTGCAGTTGATGAAATGAGAAATACCTCAGCGTAGTGTTTCAGTTTTGGCTCATGATGCTTCTCATGGTGCTCAAAGAAGCCAGAAATAGTGGCTCAATCAACTGCTGAAGCAGGGTTTAAAGCAGCAACAACTGCTGTAAATCAAGCATTATGGCTGAGAAAAATTGTGACAGATTTGCAGCTGAAGCAAGAAGAGAGGTACTGAGATATTTGTCGATAACCAGGCTCTATAGCCACATTACAAAATCCAGTCTTTCATGGAAGAACTAAACATTTTAATATCAAGTTATAATTTTTTAAGGGAAGTACCGAAGAATGGTGAAGTGATATTGGTTTATTTTAAAACAAAAAGTCAAGTGGCTGATATTTTTACCACAATCATTTCATGTTAAGATTTGAACTTCTCAGAGAAAAGCTAGGAGTTTGCATGTCCTAGTCAAGGAGGAGTGTTTATTATGTCTCAGGACCTGATTGTGTGTGGCTACAATCGTGAGAGTTAATAACAGAATCGGATAACAAAATATTTGATTTTTAGGGATTTGTTTTATGTTAATTGTGAGTTTGTTTTTTAATTAAGAAAAATAGAGTTTAGACTGCTGTAATTTATATGCCATTTTGTAAGGTTTTAGCTGTATTTTATCGAATAAATTCATATTCCAGATCTCACAGAGCTAGCCTTGATGTAAAATGTAAATGCACTAATCTTGCTGGAGATGGAAACATAAAAGAATATCAATGAATGTACGAGGGTTTTCTTTGATCTATAACTTTCACATTGTTCACTAGGTAAATAAAAAAAGTCAATTGATTTACCAATCTAGACAACACAAAGCATCATTATAGACTAAAGATGAAACAAACTTAAAAAAAAACTGACTTTATAACATAAGAACTCCATAACCTTCTATTTTATGGTCTAAAACCTCAATGGATGACTAAAGACTAACATGTGACTTAATAAAAAAACAAGAATTGAATATATCAGAAGACTCGACCACTGGTAAAGTCTTCTCCAAGCATAACTCCAATGTCAAGAACTCCAATTACCAACTACATGATAATTATGAGTTTAAGAACTCTCCTCTTCTTCTGGCTCAGGGGCAACATTTAAATCAAATTTGAGATGCTCAGCCAGAATAGCACCTTGTGTTTCTTTTTTAATTTTCTCTACCCTCAACTTCAATGCCAGCTTCTACTCCTCCATGTGTTTATCTGGAGGTACTTTTGAGCCAAAGTGCATAATCTTATACATTAGTTTTTCGTTTTTTTCTTTCTCGTTCCATGCTTGTAATTCTTTATGGAGAGCTCCCAATACCTCAAAGCCATTTATTATCCCCTCAGCATGATCACGTTGGCGATCCTCTAGTTTCACTTTGAAAAAATTATAAATGATTTATTCTATACTTGTGGAACCATAGGAATATGATTTTCCACTCGGTGAAAAGAGCATAATGTTGCTTCCAATTGCACACGCAAGTGTACGTGGTAGCGCAAGTAATATAGTGGCCTTAAAAGAGCAGGATTATCGAACCCAAATGACTTATCAATTAACTACTTACTAAATTATACTAATTCTAATTATTTATTTAAGGGGAGGATTTCAAAGATGAATATATATTAACTAAACTAAAAATAAAGATAAAATAACAAAAAAACAATTAACTAAGAAAAGATAGGTTTTCACACAATCAATGAATGAATCGATTTAGGATTATGATTTAACTAACAATCATGTTTAGCATCAATTTCATCAACTTATTTGATTATCTAGTTGTTGATTCACGGGGTTGATAATATAGTCATGATCTCCCGACCTCTAACCATCTACCACAATTGACAGCATAACTACATCGTTGAGCGGGGCTAGACTGAATCAACTATGGAGCATTACGTTGTCTTCCCGTATTTGAGCCAAGCAAGGCACCTAGGTATATCCCTATCCTAGACACAAATCAATTCAAGTGATATGCAAGAAAAAATCACGCTCCTTATATTCCACGTTCTATCCCTCTATTCCTCTCCCGAGTTCAAAAAAAGACAATAAATTTATTCTAATGATGGCCAAGCATCAAAATAGTAATCACAAGAATATAAGAACAATCAATATGATAAACAATTATGCCGAATCAAAATCACTAAACAATCATTTTGTAAGTAAATATAATCCAAGAACGAGAAGTTTAACTCCGCATAGACATAGAACAATTACAACGAATCATTCAAATAAAAGGTGTAAAATAAATAAAAGAAAAAGAAAAGATGAAACTCTAAATCAAAAGTTATTTCCTACATTGTATCCTCCTCTCTTAATAATTATTGTTATGAACTATATTTAGATCTAGAAAACCCTGTATAAAATAATTGAGTCCAAATCAAATTAGGAACCCAAAACCTAAAAGAATTCCGCGTGAACAGTGACAGCGTTCAACAATGGTTGTTGCCTTCAAATTCATATGACACGTGGCA
>JAJONR010009119.1:0-48756 GCA_029582245.1 Solanum etuberosum
ATATATATATATATATATATATATATATATATATATATATATATATATAAATATAATAAAAGAAGAGTTTGTATTAATTTGTAGGTAGAAAATTAAGTACACAAAGAGTGGGGCTGTTGAATACCCATCAATTAAAAAAAAGTTGAAAAATTAATATATTGTGGTTCTTATAGGTGAGTATAAGATATAAGATATAAGATATAAGATTTAAGTTATGTATACTAACATGATAAAATCAATTTACATTTCAATGAAATTTATTATAAAAAGTTGCTTATTTGCTATTAGATAAATACTTCTGTAAATATATAATACATAAATATGTATTTTAACTTGATCTTAATTGACAATTAATAATATTCCAATATCGAAAGCATATCTAAACAATTCAACTTATTTCCACTATGTGTCCAGTAAAGACCTCATGTTAACATGACAAATAAATTTTGAAGATGTCTAGATGATCATTTTATAAGTTGAAGTATTCAACTCAAGAGCAAATTTATATGCAAAATATGGGGCAGATAAACCTGTAATAATCTCTCCGTGAAACTAGATATTTTATGTATATATTTTCTAAAATTCTAACATCAATGCTATAAAAATGCTAAATGACGCACTTGATTAAATGTTGAGTCACGCGTACCTCGAGGACTTGGGGATCAATTTACCCTTAATACAATTTTTCCTTGTTAAAATGTCGAGTGTTCAATAGTCATTTAAGGTCAAGTTAAAATATCGATAATACTAATAAAAGATTTGTAATAATCTTTGACTAACAAAAAAGTGTGTTTAAGTTATTCATAATATTCCAATAGTGATACAAATACAAAATGCTTTAAGCCTTTAACACACATTGAACTTTCATATTAAGAAAGAAAACTTAGACTAATTAAACTATAGAGAAAAATAAAATCACACGTCTCAAACTCAAAATAGGCATTTTCCACACTTAAAACACACACACACACACTTAATACCAATATTCAACACTTAATTTCTTCTACGACAATTCCTTCTAATTTCACCATTCGATCCAGTAAGTGGACGAATATCGCCCATCTTGATCATAGCAGTCACAAAATCAGAGTTGAAACTACTTGGATTATTGATGTAAGACCTAACGATCGAATCAGCAGATCCCCCGTTGAACAATTGTTGATCGGAATGTAGAAGACCCTTTTTATTCACGAGATTCTTGAAATAATAATTATCGAATTTCGAAGGTGTTTGAAGATCGAGAGGAGCTAAGTTGTTGTCACCTGAGCCTGAGTTTCTTGGACAACGATTTTGCCTTGTTCTTGCAAACGATGAATCTATGTTGTTGGTCTCATTGTATATACGTGCCCTAAATGTTGTGCATCTTGCTTGTCCAATTGTGTGAGCACCTATGAAACACAAACATAGAAACAATCAAATTTTATACATGTATGAAATTTCCTCTGTTTTTGAAGGGTGGAGGGTATTTAGGGACGGACGTTTAGTATTTTCAAATTTTGATTTCGGTAATTGGTGATTGAAAGTAGATACTAATTAGATACCGAACTTCGAAAGTTCAGTACGGTAAATCAAACTTCGGTTCAGTAGTTACATATATGTTCATAATTTGTCCAACATTTGACTTATTAGGTTTTAGAGAAATCAGGTATAGAGGTTAAATCTTCATTCTCAAGCTCTAATTTTATGAATTTATCGATATAGGTCAATCAAGATACCCAAATCACCGTAAATGTTATCCATAAAAGAACTTTGTTTAAAGTCACTGAGGCATTAGCGAAAGCCAAAAATTTCGTTTAAGGTGTTCAAGATTTAATATATATGTATGAAAAATAATTTTCAACCTAAATATTTCATATAATTTTCTCTCCCTCTGTATATATTTTGACGTAGGGTGTCTCACTGGCCACCCTAAGCTATATACACCACTACAGTGAGGAGTATGGTGAGATAGATCATAAACAAAATTACCCCTTTTAGGTGAAAGTTTTGAGTTCGAAATTTGTAACGGCGATCCTTATATTATGAAGTACTTTCCCCTTATGACCTTTGACTAATAAATCGTGATATGCAGAGTTACTTAATATAGTATCTATCTATACTTATGGAAGGTAGTACAAGATGAAATGCAAGTTGATTCGGACACGACCATCATTATAAATAATAAGAAAAAAAGTAGGGGAAAAAGAACAAACCAGATAAGGCAACCATATCCTTTGTAGAAAGGCCAACAGCACTAAAACTAGAGATGAGTCTATTTAGGTTAAAAGTAGGAGCAGGAATGCTGCTGTTGGCAGCACCTTGGCTTGCAGTCCTGGCATCTCTTCTGCCCAATTTTACATTCCAGTTAGGCCCTCCAAGCTACATAAGTCACAAAAATAATTAGATGAAAATAAACTTTAAAATACATTTGTTTTACTTGAAAAGTCAATCCTAATAATAATATATACTACCTATATTTCAAACAAAGGTGAAAATTTGGTTAACCAATCAATCGAGCTACTAAAAGTTCTAATATATACATATCAGCATCTACATTGATAGACACTGCTATTGTATATATAGTATAAAGTATATACTACCTATAAACTTTGTAACTCTCTGTTTTTGTCTGATGTTGTTTGATTGGACATAGAATTTAAGAAATACGAAAATAATTTGCAATGTTCTAAAAATTATCCTTAAAATAAATAAATTTTTAAATAAAAAAATACACTTTTGTTGACTTTTTACCAAATAAGTGGGACCATTATAGATAAAATGTTGATAGTATTATTAAACATTTGTCAAATAAAATAATAATTATTTAATCGACTAAAATGGAAAGTATGTAAACTAAACGATAAATGGTTCAGACCAGTAATTATCTCAAAATTAAAACTGGGAAGTAACTAGGACTTACAATGACAACAGAATCACGAGCCGTAACAGATAAAATATCAGCACAACAAACGACGCCGGGGCATGCTTTTTCAACAGCAGATTTGATGTTGTCAATGACTCCAAATCCTCTTACAGAATTCACATTTGGAGCAGCCCTTTTTTCTCCAGTAAAGCTTGATGTGTCATCAAGGAGTAGTGATCCATCACATCCCTAAAAGAGAAATAATTTGAGCAATAATTTAGATAACCAAAAAACAAAGGAGTGGGGGCTAACTAATCAAAAGAACTCGCTCCGTTCATTTTTATTTGTTCAGTCCAATATTGACCTAACACATCTCTTACGGAGTAATAAACAAAATGACAATTTTACTAGTTATAATTAACACCCTTTGATGCTTTGGAAAATTAACTATAGTTAATAATAATAATAAATTAGAAATTAAGTACATATAATAAGAAATGAATGATACATGTGACCAATAGTTGAGGAGTATATATGCCTATGTGAAAAGTTTTGCTAAGGATGTTAATTAAGATTCGATTTATATATATAATATAAGTTTTTCGATAAAATGTTTTTCTAACATAACTGACCATACTTCACTTCTACGGGATCTATTGATGCCAGATATCAAAGACAACCTATCACTTTATAATTAATTAATCTATCACCTTATAATTAATTAATACATGTATAAGGTTAAAAAGTTACTAGTAATATGACTCGAAAAGTTTTTCTTTTAAACTACAATATAATAACCACCTTACTATACTAAACTACAATATAATAACCACCTTACTATACTAATGTATAAATGGTCAGAGTCAAAACGAAGAAAATTCTATAAAATAATGAAGAAATAGGAAATTTAACAAAAAATGGTAGGGATATTTTTACGTTAACGAAGCAATCATGGAAGAAAAGCCTAAGAAGTGAAGCGCCCATTCGAGTTTCCTTGTTGATAGCTGATTTTACTGTTGATTTTACTGTTTGATAAAGTTTAGGACATGATTTTGAGTAAAAACTAGTTGAAAGTTGTGCTGATGAACTTCCAATTAATAAGGTCACAAGCAAAAATAAAAAAACCATAGTATTATTTTTTGAAGAAGCCATTACAAAAGTTGACTAATATTTAGAGAGTGGAAAATAATAAAAATAGAGAAGAATAAAGTGTGGTGTGCACAAGTTATTGAGAAATGTCCAAGTATTTATAGGGAATTTTTTGTAAATTATTGGATAGAGAAATTAATTAAGTTGGCTCAAGGTAATTGATTTGGGTAGGTTACCTAACATGTACGAATTGTAGATTGAATTGATTTGCATGGCATTCCAAGTTTGAAAGAGTATTAATTAATTAATTAATTAAAGAAAACAAACCAATAGTTAGTTAGTTATGATTAGTACTATATGAGTTCAAGTTCAATGCATTAATAATTAATATGCAAAATATTTCTATAATTATCATGTAACTCATAATCGTACAATTAAAGTCTAGTTAATTATCATGTCACTTATATAATAATACAGCTAATATCTCGTTGTAGTGGTAACATTCGTTTGAAAATTTCATGATTGTTATAATAGTGATGTGTTGTTATATATGTATACTGACATATGATGATTAGATCTTATTTAATTGTAATAAATAAAAGCATCCCCAAAAAATTAGTTTAATGATGTTGAGAATACAATTAAATAATAAAAGTGTATTCTCTCTAATAACTTAAGATTTTAAATGAGATGATCACATACTTCAATACGCTATCAGAGCAAACAGAGGTCTTAAGATCGAATCGCATCGCCACTTATATCAAAAAGAATTTCCACTTCAACAATCGATGCTATCATGCTAATCAACTATTTTAATTAGCTAACATGTCTATATCATGCTTGATATGGATATCGAACTACAAGTGTTGTAAGTCAACTTACCAACAAGATCAGTTGTGATGGAATGATAAGTACTCCTTCATCCTTAAACAAAAGGTCTTGGGTTCGAGTCCCCCTTTTTAGGGGGCGTTTTACCCCCAATGTGGGACTTCCTGGCCCAAACCCAGATTTAGTCAGACTCCAATATGGATATCAGACACCGAATGGAAAAAAAATCAACTTAAGATTATTTAAACTATCAATATGCAAGACATGTATTGTTGATGGATTACTCGATAATTAAATGGTCAATAAAATTGAATAATATAAGTAGAAGAAATTAAGAAGTTAAATGAGTAATTTACTAATTTGTCAAAGGATGGGACCCAAATAAACACAATTATCTTATGATTTGGCGAAGACCAAAGACAATTAGTGGGGGAATAATTAAAGGTACAAATTGACTTGTGTTTTGTCTGGATAAAGAAATTACCTTTAGTTAAAAGTGTATTAAGAATCTTTGAACTAGAAGATTGGCAATGACAATAAAAGATTGAACATAATAAAAAAACAAGTTAAATTGTATTATAATAGTAACTTATTATTTATAATAACTTACTATTACTTACTCTCTCTACGATCACTTTTTACGGCTGGAAAATGACATCTCTATATTTAAAATAATTTAATTTTAAAATTTTCATCTTACGTTCATACACATATTTATGATTTATTTTAGATTTGTGTATTACAATTACGTCCAACTTCTAGGCTCTGAATGATACGTGCAGTACGATAATCAAGTAGATCGAAATTTGAGGTTTATGAAATTTAGTTAATTTTTTATAGAAATATTAGCCAGTCCTTCTATTTTCGAAAGTACGGTAAAATTTCAATAATTTTTAGCTTTTGAATATTCTAGCTTATCATAAACATAATATATCATATACTCGTACATTCAGATTGAAAATTTTCAATTCTAAGATTTGCATATATTTAAGGGAAAAGGGTTAAAAATGCCCTTAAATTATGCGAAAGGAATAAAAATGCCCCCATTTGTAGTTTGGTCCAAAAATGCCCTTACGGTCAATACTTTGGTCCAAAAATGCCCTTATGGTTATTTAATGGGTCAAAAATACTTATTTTTCAAATAATTATATTTTTTATTTTATTTCTAACACATTTTTTTTCTAATAATATTTTTTAAAATTAGCAAATGTTTATCTTACTTCAATTTAGAAAATAAAATAAAAAAATGAAAATATTTCTTATTTTATTATAATTATTTTTTATCGTTATATAAATATAAATTAATGATGGATATACTATGATCTTATATATATGACATATATTATCTGTCGAAAGGGTACATGAAGTTATTCTATTTTAATTGATAAAATGAGATTAAGAAGAACAAAAATATTTCTTACATTTTTATTTGTTAAAATGATTTTAAAAGATAAAAACAAGAACATGGTTCTTTAATAATATTTTAATTAGAAAGAAGATGTGTTGAAAAAAGAAAAAAATAATATGTGTATTCGGAAAATGACATTTTGATCCATTTAGTAACTATAAGGGCATTTCTGGACCAAAATATTGACTGCAAGGACTTTTTTGAACCAAAATATTGACGACAAAAGCATTTTGAGCCAAACTATAAAAGGAGAACATTTTGTTCCTTTCACATAGTTTAAGGACATTTTTGACTATTTTCCCTATATTTAATCAAGTCTGGTTTATATGGAGTAAATTTTAATGAAATGATGTGACATTTACCTAATAAAAAATTGTCATTTTATTATTTGTTTAATCAATGTCAAGAAATAATATTTAAAAAGGGAAATAATTATTTTTTATTGAGTGTCAATGGGGATTAAGATAATTAACAAGAAGTGCCAAAATTGTATTACCTAAACATAAAAATAATTAATTTAAGGAGATTAGTTTGTGTAGTCAATCAAAGAGCAAAATGAAGTGAAAGATTTGATTTGTCAACTAGAAAATTAATTTACTTTACCAACTTATATAGTTGTGCATTTACTTTCCTACAGAGCCTAATAAAAGCAAGTTTCACTTTATATTTGAATTAGTCCACTCAGTGTCAGTTTTCTTATAAAAAAAAATAGTTCAAATTATAAAAAAATACAGTACAATCATTCAAATAAAGTGTAAATTACAAAAATGAAATTAAAAATATATCAACAGGATTAAAGTATTAAAATAACTATATAAAGAATGAAAAATAAATATTAAAATAACTAAAGAATAAAAGAAGAAAAATGTGAGCCAGTCTTTTTTCTAAGGGAAAGCATAAGCCGTCATGTGTCTTGTTTCATCCATTAACTTTGTCTTTTTGGTTTCATACAAAAATTATATAATCTTTTGAAATTTTTGATTAATTTTATTTCCATTTTGACTCCAGACTCCCTTACTTATGTTTCACTTGAATCACTAAACTATTTTATGTAATCAAAAAGTAATTCAACATTGCTTAGAACTTACAAAAAATCATTAAAGATAAAACAAAAAATATAATATTTTACCACAAGGAATGTAGTTGAGTGGTAAATACTCCTTCATTTCTAATCAGAGGTCTCGAGTTCGAGTCCTTTGGATACGAAATCACCTTTATTAAAGAGCGTTTTACCCTTAATGTGGGATTTTTCTATATGAATTCAGATTTAATCGAGCTCTAATATAAATAACGTGGAGCTTTCTATGCACTGAATGAGAAAATAAAAATTACATATATAATATTTTAGATGATACTTGGATAAAATTGGGTGACTTTTTGATTAAAAAAAGTAAACATGAAAATTACTTATTGTGATAAGGACTGGAGACTCATTCAAATGAGGCAAAATTTTCTACTGGTTGGTAAACAACGTAGAAAATTCTGGTTGCATGGGCCTTTTAGGCATTAATTAATTAATTACTTTATAGCTAGTCAATGTTTGTCCAATTATTATTTAGTTGAATTTAAGTTTGGTGTATGGATATTTTTACACTATTAGGTAAAATTGACCAATTATTACAATAGATAATTCTTTATATTAAATTTGATATTGTAATAGGGTGAGAACCTAGTTGTGTAGATTTTTTTGTTTTTGTTTTATTAGTGTATAAAAAAAAACTTTAAATCTTATTTTTATTAGTTTCTTTATATTTTGACCCTTTCTAGTACGTACTATAGTAAACAAATAGACAAAATCAATCAGGATTGTGATGGAATGATAGGTGCACCTTTATTCTTAATCAGATGTGTCTTAGGTTCAGATCTTCGAGCATTTTACTTTTCGGCACAATTTTCTATGCAAATCAAAATTTAATTAGATTCTAATATGGATACCGACACCGTGTGAGAAAAAGAAAAAAAAAAACAGAAAAGAACCATAAGAAACTTCCAAAATGCCTTCACCCTTTCCATATATACCAAAGTAATAAGTTATGTCATTTTCCCAAAATATTCCATTCCCCCAACTAATTCTAATTAATTTTAAAGTTAGGACTTTTTGAAAAGTTGTTTAACCTTTATTTGTTGGAAAGTAATACTTATGAATTTTGAACTCTAATATATGTATGTTGGAAAGTAATATGATTTTTGAACTCTAATATTTGTAATTATACGTATTTAGTGAATTTATTAACGTAATATAAAGTTTTTTAAGATAATACAAAGTTCAAATCATAGTTATTGAGTTTATTCGAACCTTTAAGTCTTTAACTATACATTGCACATCGGGAAAATAATAATTTTGGTTATCAAGTTATTGCCTTATTGCGATTTTGGTTCTTGTGTTATATGACTTAACATATTTGACATTCAATTAGTTAATATGTGTTATTTTAACCCCTAAAGTTAACAGATTTGAGGATTATTATTCTACAGCAACAATATATTTATTCTCGAATATCTTTTTACTTTTACTAACATTCAATTATTGAATTTCCGTGAACCTCCACACATGCAATGTGGGATCCGTCGCATCCCTATATATATAAAGTGTGAATATTGTTAAACTTTTGGCCTAATATAACTTTAATTTCTTTGAAAGGTGCATGAATAAGATTAATAATTACTAAGTAGACAAGACACAAGAATCATGAAAATTTGGAAGATAACTCAAAAAAGTTTAGATGAAGCATATTTCATTTAGGTGTGTAAATAAGTAGATTTAGTTATTGAAAAATCTAGAAGATTTAATCACCAAACTTAATTATAGCTTCCTTTGACTAGCTAGGATGTAAAGTTTGAAAATGCTATCTTTTAGAGGAAACATAGATTATTGAGGGGCCATTTTGGGTGGAGATTGATAAATTAAGTTATCCCATGATTATAATGATGGGGTGGGGTGTAGATAAATAAAAATCATTGAATTTAGTCCATATAAATTTTTGAGTAAAATCTAAATTTGTTGGGTCAAATAATCAATTAATTTTGACTTTATTAATTATATTCATTTTATTAATTTCAAATTTCAGGTTCATTTTATATTGAAGTCCAAACTTATGTTATGTATTTGGTGACATGATATCTTCTCTAATTCAAGATCAGCAAAATAATGTTATGTATTTAAATGATTTAACAATTTCTAGTTAAAGCAAAAATCAATTAAAACCAAAAAGTGTCCAAAATGACATGTCTTGACCAATAACATATATACAACATCATCACATAACTTTTGTGATAGATTTTATGACTTAGGTGAGTCAAAATTATACAAAGAGAGTTCATCTACACTTGAACTACCTACCCCTTCAACTATTGATATGGGTACTACATATCTCTCTTGGGTCGGTCAACGTAGGTCTTCCCGGAGATCAACTAGAAACAATGAACTAGTACTATCCAACATAATTTTCGTAGATCAAATACATCGCAAGGAGGATCATATCATTCAAAGTATATCTGCAACCTTCCATCAGCAATATGTATTAATTAGATAACCCTGTTCATCAAAATAAGGACAGATGAGAAAAACCTCTCTACTTTGTGCATTTCGTAGCGTTTAATATCCAACAACTTAAAGTATTTAATAGGTGGCACTCCAATTTCAGTTGTTTAAATTGAAAATATTTGGTAAGTTTAGGGGGCCATTTATATATTCCGTCTTTTGAAAAGTTTCATGTTTTTTATGATGATGGAACATAACTTAACATCAAAAGGTAGTTCATGAGGTGAAGTTGTTCGAGTTCATATAAGCAAGTCACCTGTCCGATCCCAATCATTGTGGGACTCTAACCCACTTTATCACCCTCCTTCATGCCGAGTCTCAACAATACTGAGAGTCCAAACATGGATGGACCCGACTCTGATACCATATAAAGATATGACATTTGAGTATAACTCAACTTCAAAAGCTAACTCCTGAGGGAAGATTGTCGAAGTCCATATAAACAAACCACCCGTCCATTCTCCAACCAATGTAGGACTCGGACCTACTTTAACATTTAGAAAGGGATATTAGGGTCAATTATAAGAAAATTAAAACTTGATACTCATTTAGAGACCACTATTACATCATATTAATTAAGCAATAAGTAATTATTACCATTGAATAGGTAACATAAGCAATAAGTAAACACGAATACAACAACTATAACATAAGCAATGTAATCCCACACTAAGAAGAGTAGTGTGTACGGAGATCTTACCCTACCTTGTGAAAGCAGAAAGGTTATTTCCAATAGACGACCCTCAAGTTGAGCTGTTTATAGCAATGAATGAACGATCAAATGAACATTGATGTCTCTATGTAAGATAGGTATAGAAGCTGCATAGTGTTGATAACTAAAAGCATCAGCAGATTCAACGGCTATTCTTAACCGATTTTGGAAAGAAAGCCAAGTCATTTCTCCGTTATTGGTATGTATATGATGGTGAAGTGTACCATGAGATATGTATTCGTAGACTAATAAAGGAACTTCCGTCTCCAACAATTTCACCACATTCTTCTGGTTAATCTGAGTTAGTATTACGACTTCATTTATAAACTCTTCTATTTGGTTTTGTTCGAGCTCATGTTTTGATTTCTTGATTGCAACTACGCGTTGATCTGGTAGAACACCTTTGTAAACTACACCATTTCCGCCTACTCCAAGAATCCGATCTTTTGAGAAATTGTTTGTGGCTTTTTACACACTTTTGCAAAATTGGAACTGTTTTCCGTTAACAAATAATGACATGAATGAACCTTCTTCTCAAACAGAAATGACATAGATGAACCAAACTTTTAACCGATGGTATAGATGAATCTTTTCTCAAAGTTTGATGACATATTTGAGCTTTTTCCTATGTTGAAGATAGTTTATGTTGAATATATAAGTTTGGAGAGTCTCCTCTCCACATGTACTGGTAATTGTAAAATCTCCCTTGATATGCTTATTGACTCTAAGATAATTAAAGACTAAAAATACCTAAATCATTTTGAGCTTGATTCTATTATTTCTAACTATATTATCATCTAATGTTTATATTTTTATGTTTATGGTTTGATAAATTGAAACTTCATGCCATTGTAATTGTGTTTACATACCAAGAGATAACTTTAAGATGGGGAAATCATGCTCCTTCTGGCAACCACGTCCCTTCTGGCCATCGCCAAAATATCCCTTCGGACAAGAACACTCAAACCCTCCTGGAGTGTTTTTGCAAATTCCATCACAAGGGCTCGTTGCACACTCATTGATATCTGTTACAAAAATGCTCAAATTAGTTCATCAGAAAGCTAATGTACCTCTAACAGTTTAAGCTTTTTTAGATGAGATGGTCACACAGTTCAACATGGTATGAGAGCAGACAAAAATTCTGAAATCAGGTGCTTGACTCTTTCTAACGGCTTAAACTTTTAGATGAGATGGTCACACAAACCTTGACAGCCTGGACTAAGATAAGGATTTCCGTCATATCCTTCCTCACAAATGCAACGATAACCTCCACGCCCACTTTCAGAATCAACACATAGACTATGTTCCATACATGAATAAGTTGTTGAGTTTCTAACCACACTGCAATTTTTAGTCCCAATTGCCCAGTCAATCACAATAGGAACATCATTCACTATTCTGTCCACAAAGTTTGGGTCCATGAAGTCTGATGTACCCCTAAATGTGAACTTTTCATGATCGCCAAGGAACGCGTAGCTACAAGGGTTAAAAGACCATACATTAGTGTGGTTTCCGGGGTTATTTACAAAACCTAAATAAGTCGTCAACCCCTTAGGGATCGCGGCTTGACAACAACCAATCCCGGAACATGTCCCATTATTGCTCACATCCTGACCTCTTGAACAAGTTGTCATACAACCAGTGCTGAAATTCTTCCCTTCATATAACCAAAAACCATAGCCAAATCATCACATCCTATAAGAATCAACTTGTTATCTTTCTTAGATAACGTGAAAAACTACACTCCTGTATTGAGAAACACAAGTTGTTGAGCAGCTAGTTCACCATTTTGTTCATAACATTTGCTTGCCAACACGTTTCTAATACGTATTTGGCTAGTTGATATGTCGATGACCTCCATGGGTTTAGTTGTTAGGTTGAGTACATTCGTGGCTCCAGTGTTGAGATAGGCAATAGGAGGGTTCGAGGAAGTGTTGCACCTGATGTCAAATATAGGATGTATAGAGCAACCAGCATCTATACCAATACCAAATGGATAAGGAACAGTCAAGTTCCCACATTTTCTTTGGTAGCCAGGCTTTGCCATGTTGTTGCTCATCATGTTTGTGTTCTCTATTGACATAGCTAACATAGGTAG
Organism: Solanum etuberosum; assembly: GCA_029582245.1. Taxonomy (NCBI): domain Eukaryota; kingdom Viridiplantae; phylum Streptophyta; class Magnoliopsida; order Solanales; family Solanaceae; genus Solanum; species Solanum etuberosum. The sequence goes on from JAJONR010009119.1 coordinate 12,519, forward strand.
AACAAGAAGAACAAAGGCAAGCTAAGCCATCTTGTTATACTTTAGGTTTTAGCTAGTCTTTATTTGAAGTGATATAGCTATTTTCCCTCATCACACACATATATATAGACGGATAATACTCCCTCTGTTTCAAAAAGAATGACGACCTAGTTTGACTTGACACGGTGTTTAAGAAAAATAAAGAAGATTTTTTCAATCTTGTGGTTCTAGATTAAAGTTATGTCAGATGTACCAAAATGTCTTTTTTAATCTTGTGGTTTTAAACATGTCATGTAAAAAGTTGGAAATAAAGTTGTTAAAAAAAGGAAGGAGTTATTCTTTTTTAAACGGACTAAAAAGGGGAGTAAATTATTATTTTTTAAACGAAGGGAGTATGTTATTGTTGTTGAATTTAATGTGATCTCTTATCGGAAGCATACTTCTTTATTTATTGAATGCTTTATGTGAAAATTAGATGAACTATGTCAAATTCAAATGATGCATGCTAATTTTAACTTCATTTTAGCTAATATATTAGCATACATTATAATGAAACAATGAAACATTATTTTTAGGTATAAATAGTAGATGTTGAACTTAGCTTAGCCTTTTCTTAACATCAAAGAGGAATCGAACCTCTTCTAGTTTTGTAATAACTCTAATCCATTTGATGCTCACCCTTCTTTGCATGTTTACTTTTTTATATTCAAAATTTACTTAAGTGAAAATCCTGACTTGGTCTTCAACAACCATCCAAACAACTTGAGTGAAAAACTTCATCAAGTACACTCGAAATATTGCTAAAAAGCTATGTTGCTCGGACTCTTCAAAAATGTCGTCAGGGTCAGGTGCATGTCAGATTCTCCAAAAGTAGTGCATGTTTGGAGAATCCGACAGAAGTTTGGCAACAATGCAACACTTTTGGAGAGTCCGAGCAACATAGGCTAAAAGGACCAAGTGTCAAGTGCTCTCTGTTTTCTCTGTTTTTGCTTATTCTTTTGAGCTTCTAATGATCAATTCATCTGGTTTTGAGTTTTATGTAGGGAAGATGCCTTGTGAAATATGTGGTCTGTCAGCAAGGAATAAATTATGTGAAGGGTGTGTTAATGGAGCTAAAGCCATACATGCCTTATTAACCAGTACCAAGTCTGATAATAACAGTGCAAATACAAGAGGACCTGTCAACAATTCTACAAATCATGTAGCTAATACTTCTCCATCCAACTTCTGTTAGTAAGGCATGTATATGTGTATATGATCTCTTTCTTTTGATTAATTAATTTTGATCTTTACTTCTAGATATTATGAAACAAATTTAGATTGAGAAGCGCGTTAGTGTATGGCCTAGTGGTCAATGAAGGTGTTGAGAATATGAGGTCTTAGGTTCAATTTCCAGGCCAGAGAACTAGGGTGATTTTTTTGAGTGTATAGCTTAGTGGTCAATGAAAGAGTTGAGAACCGTGAGGTCGTAGGTTTAATTTCCAGCGGAGGCCAAAGAACTAGGGTGATTTCCCGAGTGTATAACCTAGTAGTGAATGAAAAGGTTGAGAACTATGAAGTCTTAGGTTCAATTTCCAGCAGAGGTCAGAGAACTAGGGTGATTTCCTAAGTGTATAGCCTAGTGGTCAATGAAAGGGTTGAGAACCATGAGGCCTTAGGTTCAATTTCCAGTGGAGGCCAGAGAACTAGGATGATTTTCCAAGTGTAAAACCTAGTGGTCAATGAAAAGGTTGACAACCATGAGGTCTTAGGTTCAATTTCCAGCAGAGGCCAGCGATCTAGGGTGATTTCCCGAGTGTATAACCTAGTGGTCAATGAAAAGGTTGAGAACCATGAGGTCTTAGGTTTAATTTCCAGCGGAGTACTGGAGTAGGTTGAGTGTTGGAGATGGGGAGAGACCATCATCCATCAGCATAAAATGTCACTTATGGAACTTATTTTCCTTATGTCAAAGAGGTCTTTCCTGATTTTTAAGGAACTTGTATTTCCGAAAACAAAAAAAAAATTCAAAACATTTGACCAACCAAACATCAAAAAATTAGAAAGCATTTTCGAGAAAATATTTTCCTCTATACCAAGCACACCCTAGCTAAACAACATAAATCTGTTGCTTATTCTATTCGATGTTAATGACCCATATGCTTTTGGGATCCAACAGTCAGCAAATTCTGTTATCTTCAAGTTCATGTTGGATTCGGATGCGTGCAAAGCTCCCCCAGGTCACACAATAACACTGGCAGAGCTGAGCTACCTGGAGCTGCATGCTCTCCTTGAGTTTCTTTATCGCGGAGAATTTTGCCTAAAGAGAAATTGGAAAAACATGTGTACACATTGTCAATTGCAGCAGACAAGTATGAAATCAAACTCTTGCAGAAATACTGTGAGCACCACATGTTGGGATCATTGAACACATCGAATGCTCTCGAGCTTTTGGAGATTTCCGAGACATATAAATCTTACTCACAATTGAAGCTTGGAGGCCATGATCTTCATCATTAAGAACTTCGAGGGCATTGTCTTCACGCCTAAATTGGATGCATTTGCAGTCGAGAATCCTCATTTAGCCGTTCAGATTACAAGGGCTTCTGTCGTCACTAACAAAAATAAGAAACATAAAGTTTGACCTATGCATATGATATATGTGTTGAGAACAATGAGATCTCTCTTGTTCAAATCCCTCCGGAGGCAAAAACACTGGGTGATTTTTTCTCTTCTATCTAAGCCTTGGTGGATAGAGTTACCCGATACTTGAAATTGTTGAGGTGTGTGCAAGTTGCCCCGGGCGTGGTGAGCTTTAGGAGCCAATGTACAATAAGGTATGCTATGTCTTGATAGGAGCGAACTAAGAAACAGAACATAGATCTCAATATCTATTGATGTGAAATTGTTATATTGCTATCGATGACCATGTGTTTCGTTGATTTAAAAAATTGGTTGCATCTTGTATTCATTGATATATGTTGGATATTTTCTGGTGTTACATATACAGACGAACTCAACAACTACGATAACAACTATGCCTCAATCCTATGAACGAACTCATCTACGAAAAAAGAATTGAAGAAAGGAAAAATAGAATTGACAAGCTATAAACTATGGCCTATTTCCGCTCATATTGTAGATATTAGTAGCAATTGTTACAAAGCTAGTCACAACTGCTTGAACAATCATGATCACTGCAATGATCTTATCTTTTCTTGAAGATATACCGTGGACATCTCTGCGAAACAGGAAAAATCAATATGTTAGCATAAAAAAGAACGAAAATAACTTAAAAATCGCGAGATAGGAGTAAATACGAGAGAAAGACAGATACCTCAGGGCGATTGCACCTGGAAATATGAAGGCAATGCAAACACCTGTTGTTGTTCCTGTGAACTGGAAAACGTACCATATAGACGGGATAAAAATGGCTGCAACATATGAGAAGGCTAACAAGACTAAACTAAGACACACGAATCGTTTGGTGTCAGTTGCCAAAAAGGGCTTCTTTGGGAATACGAGTTCGTCTAGATTGGCTCTCAGGGAGAAGTTCAAGAGGGGAAACACCAGCATTAGGTGAAATGCATAGCTCAGACGAACTACATCGTTTAGCATTGAACTTATCGCTGAAGTACCAGATGATTTGTCGAAATTTACAAGTATGTCTGGCATGATTGAATCCCCGAATAGAAGGTACCCGAAAATCCCAATTGAAAAATAGATAGCTGCACATAGTACTAGTGAAATCTTGACAGCAGAAGACATAGCTGCAGGCTTTCCCAGCTCAGTTGCAATCGGATGAACTGCAAACAAGTTATAACGTCACGTTCATCAAAGAAATCAGGCGCAATACATAAACAAACACTCAAACTTGGCCTCAGCTGACAAGTAACGTAAGTACTACAACTTTGACAGTGCACGTCTAGACACTTCAACTTAGTCTCAACTGACAACTAAACACTCTAACTCATCCCCACTGTGCCTCGTGGTCCGTGGAAAATGTCACATAAATTAGTTATAGGTGTCTAGATGATCATCTTGTAAGTTGGAGTGTTCAACTGACACAGTGGAGACTAGTTGAGGTGTCTAGATATGCATATATACTCAAAGTTGGAGTATTTATTCACTTGAGGCCAAGTTTCTGTGTCTGTTAAACATATCATGCCTTGAAATACTAAACAAGAATCGAAAAGAATATCGGGTTCTTACCATTGAAGTGAAATGTAAATGCTGTAACAATGACAGGAACAGCAGTGAAAAGGTTGAAAAAAGATGTTTCATCATCCATCTTAGGTAACATTCTTGGAGTTACTGTTTGCCCTTTTAGTATTGCTGTGATTGCCATTACTGAACATATGACAACAAATACAATTGCTAGGAGAACAGCTAATGCTGAACTCAACCACAATGATTCTGCAATCAATCACAAGCCACATAAACAAAATGTCAGCAATAATATTTCACTAATTTTGTAGAAATTTTTGTCAAGAAAAAGGTAGTATTTACTGACCAATACGTCGATAGAGGACGAGAGGGAGCATAACAAACAAGACAATGAAGAGGATCGCGAAATTACGCGAGTTCCACCAGTGAATCCCAAACCATTCTTGTAGAACACCAAGATGTTCTCCTTGTCCAGAAAGAACATCTCCTACTCATAGAAAATAACGTATTTTCAAATATCATTTTTTACTTTGAAAACAAAAACTACTTTTTTTCAAATTATATAATAGAAACATGGTCATACGCCCACTAATAATTGCTTCCTTTTTTAGTTTGATATGATGACAACTTCTGTAGCTAAACAATAAAAATCCGTCAATAGTCCTATTCAACAAAGGATTAAAAACAAATCATCAAAAAAATCATGTTAGCTACGAGCCACTTAACAACAAATCAACGACAAAGTTCATAGCTAATTAGCACGTACACTTACCAATAATAATAAGGTACATGATCAAGCAACCAAGATTTGTTATCATGATACAGATTTGAACTGCAACAGAACCAATTTTCCCAAATGACTCATTCATCAATGCAGCATAAGTTTTCGATTCGCCTCTATACGTGAACCTCAACATGAAATCTACCGATATGTCAACCAAAAGAGCAACCAAAATAATCAACACAAAAGCTGGGATTACACCTAAAACCTTAAGAGTTGCTGGAACAGACATAATTCCAGCACCGATGATACTCGTCGATACGTTGAACACTGCCCTCAAAATCAGCTGCTGATTTTCCCTTGTAAACAGAGTTTGTTCTGTTTGTGGCAACAGAGGAATTTCAGCACCATTTTTGGCTAGAGCCATGTTTTTTTTTGTTTTACAATATTATGGTTTTTAAAAGCATGTATATAAGAGTAACAATAATTGACTAATTTGGCGAATTTACAAAAAGGATGTGATAGGACATTTGTGGCATCAAGGATTTGTATCATTTTTAGTCCCTAGGTTATTGATGAATTCTGATTCTAAGTCCTTATGATATCTGATTAAGCATATTTGATCTTTAATTAGTTGAAACGTGCACTTTTGATCCATTTGCTTGTGAATATCAATTGTTCCATCTGCGTAGTTACTCATGTGTTATGTTAAGTCTGTATTGTTCGTTCTGTTGAGACTAGCTTGACTTTAGAGAGAGGGGAAAAAAGAATAAGAAAGGAGCGTAGCAACCAAAAAGAGAAATATTGCTACTATTCACCAGTAATTAATTCAAGAGAAGTTCGTTTTATAGCAGTACGAGCATATTTTGTCTTGCTTTTTGATTCAATTTCGACGCTAGGGTGAGCTAACTCCAAAAGAACATGTCCACAGTTCAATTTCAGGCGAGTTAACTTGTATTGTAACTTATATTATTAACTAGAAGGATCAAAAACATCCGACATGTTAATTAATTGAAAGTTAAATATACTAAATGAAATATTATAAGGATTAAAATTATAATTTATTAATAATTGAGGGACGATAAAAGTTATAATTCATGGGAACAAAATAAATAAATGATTAGTGATAATGAGGGTTAAAGTTGGAAATATATTGTGAGGATGACATATTTTTAGTTTGAATAATTGAGGGGTGCACATGGACCGGCAATAGGGACCGATTAGGAAGATTAAATGAACGTGGATGCAAATACGGCATAAATGGTCTTCTTACTCATAAACGACAGCTAATGGTGACTATGTATATATATATTATCGTGTATATATTATCAGTGTAATTTAATCTGTTATAATAAATAATTTTACTTATTTTAAAGTTAGTAATCTTACCTTTTTATTATTTATGATAGTTATTCATAGTGAGAATTCATCGTAAATTGATTAGTTTTGATATTAAATATCAACACATTATAACTTCTTTTTAAAAAAATTTAGCGGTGAGTCATCCTTGTATAAGGGGGTTGAGTGTCAATTGATACCCTTTCACTAAAAAATTACTCTAAAAAAATAGGTAAGAAATTTAGTTTAAATAATTCACGTTTACTTCTTTAAATTTTGAATTTTCTTAATGAAAATTCAATAACTTCATCAATAGTTCACTTGACTATACTACAAGAAAAGGGTGAATTACATAGGGATTTTCCTGGGAATTAGTATGAAAATTTTCAGAAAAATAAGTATCCTGCGGATTTTCATACTAATCCCTAGGAAAATTCCCATGTAATTCACAATTTTCCTATAGTAGCTAGCTAGTAAATAATACTATAGATTCACCTATCTACGTTTATGCCTAGCTATTTGTTTGAGATTGTAACATAATTATTATTATATGAAAAATTACCTATAATTATATTTTACATAATTTAGTAATGTAAAATTTCTTTAATCTATCAGCATATAGAAAAATTCATATGATATGTTTAAAATTATAAGATTAAAGAGTATTTTAATACGTTTGATATATTTTTAATTTAAAATTATAAGATTCAAATTATTTTTTTTACTTTCTTTAACTTCATGTCAAGTTAAAACACGACAAACAAATTAAAATGAATGCAGTAATAGTTATTAGTCAAAAATATTGAGTACACCACTCATTAATATAGAAAAGTTAATATATTCCAATTAAAATTCTGATATCTTTTGTGCATAGTAAAATTAGTTTTGTAGGAAAGTGACTTGTTGAAAGAGAGTATTAGTTTGTTTTTGCATCATGATAGTCAATTTAGGACGATAATTAACCCAAAAAACGTGTGAATTTTTTGAAATAATTGATTTGGTAGGTTACTTATAATTATTTTTTAAACTTATACCTTATTTACAATTTTGTTTTTATTTTTATGCATAAAAAAATTGAAAAAATTATTTTGTTTCTATTTGGTCTGTTAATGGCCAAGAGATTTCATTTTCTCGAAATTTTTCCGTATCTTTTGTAGCTCAACTCAACAATCACAAGACTATCTTTTAAGGATCACCAAATATTCGTTTAGAAAATATTCGATTCTCTATTTTAATTAAGGGTCAACAAATTTTATTTATGTTCTTAGAGGTTCTAATATTTTTTATATATAGGTTTATTTTTTTTATTTCAATCAATATCTTTGACGTGTTGGGAAAAAAGCGTGGGAGTTACATCTCTTGTATGACAGCATCAATGCAGCTTCCTCTTCAATGAGATTTAAAATAAATATAATTCGAAAGGGTGATCGAATTGGTATAGTAGAGATATCTTATAAGGAAGATCGAGGATCGAATTTCACTTAATTCTTTTTTAGTTGGTTGAGTTTGATATAATAAAGGGATAAGACACAAGTACCTCCCTAGACTATGAACGAAATTTCAGATACATCTTAACTAAATTAAGGTCTTATTACCCCCAAACTCATTTTTATGTAATTTTGTACACTTTTTGGCTTACGTGGCACACTCCGTGACTCCACGTAGTTGAGACGCGTGAGAGATGTTTGGATGTCACGTAAGCCAAAAAGGTGTACAAAATTACAAAAGAAATGAATTCGGAAAGGGGGGTAATAGGACATTAGTTTAGTTAAGGTATGTTTCTGAAATTTCGATCATAGTCTAAAGGGTACTTATGCCTTATTCCTATAATGAATGTTGAGTCTTGCATGCGCTCTTGAAAATAACTCTATTATTCTTTGATAAAACAATCATAACTTTTCAAGAAAACTCGAATAGATAAACGGTTTGAACCTTTGAATATTAAACTCAAATTGCTACAATTTACATATTGGATTGTTAGCCAAATTCTTTATGTATGGGAAGATACACAATTTCAAAGTTAACTCATGTGTTATCTAGGACGTTCTTTTCTAACATTTTCAATTTTGGGTTTTAGCTTTCTTTGACCATTTATGATTTCAATTTTCAAAGTTACAAATAAAGAAAAAATCAAAACATATACACTTCGAAACAATATATGATTTATGGCAGCTGATATAACTTTATGATAAATTCATCTTATCTATCATGTTGCATTATTCACAAATTATACATGATCGTTATAATTTCAAAATTATAATAAAGAATAGGGAAAAATACATTTAAGAACTATGGCAAGTAAGCCATAATAAATCGATATTAATTTATATATTATATTCACATGAGTAGCTATCAATTTATCCCTATTTAGTACTTTACAATTTATTTAAATTTTGGATCTTAAATCTTTTCTTACTTAGAACTATATTAAAAGTACTAACATTTAATATTCTAAAAACCAATACTTTTACCTTATAAAATTTTACTTAAATTATGAAAAAATAAATAAATAAGTATATTAAAAATTTAAAAATATTATAAAATAGGTACATTTATTAAAGTAACTTTTTAATCTTCCTATATGAAATTCTTTATCATTTAGATAAATATAACATTTATTTTACTGTCAATTGTTATTTTTAAATAATTTTTATTTTTTATATATATAATTTTTTGAGATTCAAACTAGCTAAAGCTTGTCCGTTATTTTAAAAATATATTTCTTTATTATATTAATGTAAAAAAATTTACAATTTATAGTATTTTTGACTAGTTTTGTCGAATTCACAGAAAAAATTGGAATTATTCTACTTTAAAATATTATACAAAGAATTATGAAACATCAAAACATGATCATGGCCATTAATTTATTATCATCACATGGCAACATCCTACAATAGTATTGATGAATAATCATGGAAGGTCATCCCTTTTCAAATTAGTATAAATAAGCTCTTGTTTCATTTTCAGAAATAATGACTCACTTTGAAAATCAGCCTCTTTCTTCTTTTCTTTGTCTAAAAATTCATTTTCATAAATTTCATTCCTCTTTTATTATTGATCTTTTAAGTTCAAGTATCTTCATGTCAAAATATCTTTTTGTTGAACAGTCAAATATCTCATGTTAAAAACTTTTCTTTTTGATCTTGTACAGACAAAAATGTTGTGTTTATGTCAAAATTCTTTCTTTTTTTGTGATCTTGCATGCTTAATGCATGTCATTTTGATTATCAAATGGCATTTCACTCATACCTACATTTTTAATACCATCACAAACGTCAATGCTTTGGAGTGTGATCTTGATGAGAAAGAAATAGACTGCACATATAATTCAAATTCTTAATTAGGGAGAGTAATTGATCGGAGACCTAAAACTCTTAGGTGCGACCGTTAAAATTATCGTGATTTTCTATCCGTTGTTCTTTATTAATTGTACCAGCAACGGCAAAGAGATAACAAATTGATGGGAAAATGACAGAAATAAGACTGAAGAAGAGGAGGACAAGGTTGAAGAGGTGGAGTCTGAAAATCAATGAATGCCGTAAAATAGAGAGTTTTTAACGGAATAGGTGAAAAGTATAAAGGTTTAAGGGAAGAACTATTGAAACTTCAGGAGTGACATAGACATGGAGTAGCACAAATTAGTTTAAATGTTAATTAATGAGTTAGTTAGTTAACGCTATGTAAAGTTCGTTAATGAAATAATGAATTTAATACAAATGAAAATTCCCAAATAGATTCTCTATGTTCTTCCTTCTTCCTTGAAGTTCACATTCATCTGATCTTCAGATTCAGATTTGTCCAAGAACATTCCCTCAAAAAGTCACATTTTTAATTTTGGGAGACCTAGAATTAGCTTCAATATAGAGAAGCACAGGGAGCGGTTGTTTATCAATTCCAACAAAGACATTCCGTTAAAAGAAACACTTAATGCTAGGGCCGTTCAAAACCGAATCGAAACCGATAATCCGAACCGAAAAAAAGTTATTGGTATATTAGTAATGAGTTATTGGTTTAGCAGTTCAGATAACGGTTTAGATTTTTTTGGTATCGGGTTATCGGTTTTTAACGGTTTGAGGTTTTTTCTTAATGAGTTAACTGATAACCCGATTGTAAATTAAATAATTATATTTATACCATTTTATATATAAAGTCCTTGACTTGAGTTTAGTTTCCTACTTTTATTTCTAGCTATCTCATAATCTTGGTTATTCTACGATGTAAAAGTGTTTGCTTTTGAGCAAGATGCAACTTGTGAACTCATGTACATGATTCATTCAATTTGTCACTTTGTTTCTAAGTGATTTTTTATTAATTTATTTTTGTGTCAAATCTTAACGGTTAAACTGATAACCGAACCGATAACAATCATTAACCGATAAGCCAATATCTTAATGGTTCTATAACGATTTTGTATCTCTACAAACCGATAACCAATAAGTCAAACCGATATACGCAGCCCTACTTAATGCCGTTGAAAGCATAGCGAATCAAATTGTAATTTTTCTTTATCTGTCTTTTTCCATGATCTTGATATTTACCTGGTAATATTATGTTAAAAATAAAATATAAAAAAATCTGAATCGAATGAAGAAATCTATGGAGAACAAAATTAGGAATACAAGGGGAAGGAAAATGAGAAGCACGACAAGATGATGAAGAAAAAGTAAGGCTTTCCCAACCCTCAATTTATTCTTAGTTTCATTTTTTCATCTCCTTCTCCTTCATTTTATTTTAGTTTACATATGTGATAGCACTTGTTGTTTCATGTTGTTATTAATATATATATAAGATTTATATATTTTGGACATTCTTTTTCTTCAAAGCCAATTCTATCAAAGCAAAAAGTGGTTAGCAAGTTAATATAAAATAATATTTTTTATTGTAGAGTTAATTGCTTGGTGTGTCTTTGTCTTTGTATATTCCCTTATAACTTCCTTTGCTATAAATATACAATAGTGATATGATTTGTCAAAAAGAAAGAAAAACTTTAGTAATACAATAAAAGCATGAAGTACTAGACTAAAACGGAGAAGGACCTAAAATGTCTCAACAATTTGAATTGGTAGAAAACTATCTTTCATTTATCTTTCGCTTTTCGCCCTCCAAATATCTCTAACGTCAACCTTTTGGCTCAAAAATACATTTATTTCTAATGGTTCACATTCATAAGGTGGATGAAGGGTAAATTTATACCAAACCTCATAGTTTAAGGACATTTTAAGTCCTTCTCTATTAAAAGAATTTGAAATTACTTAATATATGAACTCATACAATTGACTTGATTTTGGATTTCGTAGTACTTAAAAAATAAAAAATAAGATTAATCCTCTACTATCTACACTCACAACTCCCCCACTCACTCTCTCCCCCACTTTTTTTTCTTCTTGGATCTTGTCCATCATTTTAAATTTGAATCTTTTTCAACTAATGACAAATTAAAAAAGGGAGAAAAATAATGATGACGTTCATTTATAAAAAGTTAGTTCAATAAAAGATGATTTAATTAAGCAACTATATACGTATACTCTGTAATTTTTCTTTTTTGTGTATCCAAAATTCAAAAATAAAAGAATGAAAATAACATTTTATTTCCTATTCCTACTCAACATGAAAATAATACAAATTACAAGAATATGAACATATAAGTTCATTTCAAGTTTGAATCCTTGATATCCTAATTAAGATCAAGAGATTAAAAAAAGGATAAAAAGAGGGAATGAACAAGAAAATTGGATAATTGATAGAAAATTTTATATTAATAAAAAATAATAATCTCTTTTAGATTGACAATCAGACGGGGCGAGTATGAATTTTAGTTAGATCCTGAGTTAAAATTTGGGTTATAATAAATTGGGGGTTGATTTAAAATAAGCCAATAGGAAGATATCATGAAATTAATAATTTTTTAATATTATTTTCAAGCGTATTGGGTCAAAATATGAATCATATATGTAGTTTGTATTATAATTTGAGAAATGTTTAAATTTGAACCATTTAGATTAGGCAACATAATAAATAAATATTTAATCATTTATTTTACTTTAGGGGAACTGTTAAAAATAAGGGCAAGTATGAACTAAAGAATATTATCGAAGGTATTTTTTAGCCAAAAATTTAACGTTAGGGGGTATTTGGGAGCCGAACGGTGTATGTAGGGTAATTTTGTACCAATTCAAATAATAGGGACATTTTAGTCCCTTCTCCATAACTTACTAAAAACACTTTTAACTTGAATGTTAAATTACTATTATACCCCAACTTAAACGTCCAATTTAGTATATCTTCTATATTTTAATAGTTAAATTTATTATACTATATTATATTAAAAATAAACATCTTTTCACATTGAAGGGTAGTAAAGTGACGTTTTGACGCAATTGTTTATTGATCTTATATATATCACATATTCATAATTTGATATATACATATAATGCACCTATCGAAAAACTAATATTTCATAAATATGCAAATTATAGCTATTCGCGGAGACCCTTGAACAATTTCTTGGAAATTCACACTTTTGGGTTCGAAACTTCCAAGCCCAACTAAAAGTATACAGGCTTGACAAAAAGTCAAGGCCCGTCATTTAAAAATCAACTCCCAAATCACCTCACCCACCTTATTTTGATTCTTCTTCATTTCGCCATTACAGAAATCCTCTTCTGCTAAGCAAAAATATCACACAAAAATGGGCGATCAGATAGCTAGAGGTGAAGAATTCATGAAGAAAGCTGAGAAAAAACTTAGCGGTTGGGGACTGTTCGGCTCCAAATACGATGACGCTGCAGATTTGTTCGATAAAGCTGCGAATTGCTTCAAACTCGCTAAATCATGTGAGTTTTATCAACTCAAATTGTTTTGATCAACTTCAGTAATTGTACTGATTAACTGTGATTTCAGTTTTTTAATCGATTGCTGGTGTTATTTGTTGTTTTTAAATTTGCTAATTCGAGCTGATTAAGAGTGTTTATTTTAGAATTTATGAAGATTACGATGTTCTGATATTTTTCATTCGTTAATAATAATTATTAGTACTTATCAATTTTGAGATAAAATTATCAACTTAAGTACTGTAGTGATTAACTCTGATTTCGTTTTTTAGGATTTTTTTAAAATTGATTGCTGGTGTTATTTTCTGTTATATATACTACTTATAAATTATTATTTTTTTCTAATTTGAGCTGATTAAGAATGCTTAATTCGAATTTATGAAATTGTTATTCTTATGCCAATAATCGGTCTGTTAAAGTAATTAGTTGTCATATGCATTCAATTATGAGTAATTTTTTGTAAGATTCTTTGTGTACTTTTATAATGGAACTTTTGCTAGGATTTTTACTCTGATTTAGTGGTAAAAAACACACCTAAGCTATCACCTTTTCGCGGTTTCGTACATCAACTATCCATTGTTCTATTTACCTACCTAAACTATCACTTTCTCGCGAGTTACATACCTCAATTATCACTCCCTTTGTATTAAAACACAACCTCGATGTTGAGTTGGCCTATACACGTCTGTTGTTGGGAACAAATATTTGGCCAACTCAACATCGAGATGTGTTTTAATACAAACAGAGGGATAGTTTAGGTAGATAAAGAGAATAATGAGGAGTTGAGGTTATGAAACTTGCGAAAAGAGTGATAGTTTAGGCGTGATTTTGACCATTAACTATAGTTAATTTAACCATTACTAAATATATTGTTGGTTGATTGAAAGTATAGATGGTTTAGGAAAAGATGTTTGTTGTTTAATTGAACTTGATCCAGCATGTATGTTTGTATTTGTGAAGATTTTAATACTCAGAATGCTTACTATCGTTCCATCAAAGTTTGTCACATGCAATAGAGTATGAGTATAGCCACTAAAAGGTAGCATTTTGCTGTATTTTTTCTTTCGGTGAAAGTATTAGGTAACAATGACAGTTATATTACTTTCTCAATCTTCTGATGACTGGAATATTGTATATTTATGGAGAATAATCTAATGTCATATTTCCAACATGCTACTACCATTCACTGAGTCAACTATTACTTTTGAATTAATGCACAAATTGTTTGATGTTTGCACTATCACCTAATCTGTGTGCTTTGTGAAAGTCGGTAAATTGAAACTGAGAAGGGGAAGAAAGGATATTCCTTAGTTAGTTTCTCATATATGATGGATTTGTTTGGTAGTGCAAAAACCAAAAGAATATAATGTAAGAAGGTCTCAGATTTTTGTAGAATCCTTAGTCTTAGATAACTTGAGCCGAGGGTATATCGGAAAATTTCCTCTTTACCTTCACAAAGTAGGGGTAAGGCTGCATACACACCACCCCCCTCAGACCTCACTTGTGTGGGATTACACTGGGTTTGTTGTTGTTGTTAGTTTTAGAGAACTCCTAATTTGTTTTTTCCATCATCCATAGTAGAATTGAACAGGTTTAAATGGGGCAAAGTGGATACAGAGGATCATATAGGCAGCCCAACTTGGGGTTGAGCCTAGCAGTAGTAGTTGTTGTTCTTGTTTTTGTAGGATCCATCAGAGAAGGGTTACTGTTTCATAAAGTAGATCAACTATATGGTATGACAAAAAACTGCATATTAATCTTGGAATGATGGTCTTTCAGGGGATCGAGCTGGAGCAGTATATGTCAAATTAGCGAGTTGTCATTTGAAAGTAAGTTTTTCATCCTCTTGAATTACTTGTCTATATATCAACCACATAAATAGGTAGTAAAATGGTTATGGACCCACGATGATGAAAGGTAAGTGATGCTTTGGACTTAGAAAATCTTAGGCCAAACTAAATGTTGATCAGTGAAGACAAGAAAGCTTTTAAGTGTAGACGACCACTTGTACTTGAAATTCCATTCCTTTATCTGGTGGGAGGGTTTAGAGCCAGTTAAGCCAATAGTATATCTAGCAAAAGTTTTAGTAACACTAGCTACATCAGTAGATCATTGACTAGCATACCGCCTCTGAATAGTCTATGTGGACCCTAGTCTTATTACTATTAATTTGAATTAATCCAGTAATGCATCCACGCACTGGGAAAAGGCTGACGCGATAGAAAACCACTAGTTACTAAGCACGCCTTTCCCTTTCATTTTTCCTACAAACTCAAATTCTTGAACTATTTTTTCTTATCTTTTCAGTTGGATAGCAAACATGAGGCTGCTGGTGCTTACGCTAATGCTGCTCATTGCTACAAGAAGACAAATATGAGAGGTTGTGTGTTGCCTTCTTATGCTTCTGTCCACTTCTTTTATGTTGCGGAATGTCTTATGTGCTCCAAAATAATGTGTTGTTGACATCCTTGGGATATATGTCCATTGCGCAGTAGATTGAAGCTCTTTTAGATTTCTTTCAGTAGGAACTCTTTAAAAGATATTTTGTACAACATAGTAATGAAAAAAGCTTACTTGTCCTAGAATTGTGGTCTATGCGTGGTCGTTCGTATTGTAGTTGATTTTACTACTCTCCTATTTATATATAGTTTCTCTATTGTCCTTTAGCAGCTGAATAATCTCCTTTATTCGTGAGCTTATGGCGAATGCTAAAAACATGATACTAGCAGTATTTAAATGCTTCCTGTAAAGACGTAGAAAGAATGCATTGTCCCAACTACGGGGGAATTGCTGTGCCCGCCTGCCCTGTGTAGACCTATTGGTAAATGACTTGGTATATTTTATAAAAAATAGAAGCAAAACTCTAGTACCATATCAGTTTATCATTTCATGGTCATACTGTTTGTAATCATCATGTCGAATTCATATTTTCATTCATCAGATATCACTTCTGCTGAAAAATAACTATTTATGTTGTACCTCTTGCAGAGGCAATATCATGTCTAGAGCAGGCAGTACACATGTTTCTGGACATTGGAAGGCTAAATATGTCTGCAAGATATTACAAGGTACAACTATATTGTCGGTGAGAATCCGGATGTGCTCTTTGATGTTTTCGATAGCCGTACTGTGTGTTTGGTCAAAATTCTTTTCTAGTGTAAGGTCCAGTTTTTTGGTAAATTTTTTGCTTAGTCTCTTCAATTTATGTAGAAATTTAAATTTTTATACCATAGGAAGGTGATAAGTGACTGTCTAACGTAGTACATGGTCGCCCCATTTCATTAATGATTATAGATATTGTGTACGGTTATTTGGAGTGTATCTTGATAGCTTGGTTGCAACTGAAAGATACATAATGAATCTGCCATGTCCAGGAAATTGCTGAGTTATATGAACAAGAGCAAAATTTGGAGCAGGCTATCACTTATTATGAGAAAGCAGCTGATCTTTTCCAGAGTGAGGATGTAACAACAACTGCAAATCAGTGCAAGCAGAAAATTGCAGAATTCTCTGCTAAATTAGAAAAGTAAGATTCTTTGTCTTGAAGTGGTAATTTAGTTTTTCTAAAGAAGAATAATTGTGTTTGGCAATTGCAAATTCATTGCTGAACATGTAAATGTTGACACAGTTGAAGACAAAGGCAACTTGTTAAAAAGTAGACCTAGAAACTGCAAGAAATTTCCCTTGAGGACAATTTCTGGATAATCTGGGAGGTCCGAATTTGATGCTAAGCTTCCCTCTTTATCTTATATATTTCTCTGTGGAATTATCGAAGTCTACCCTAATCTCTTGGAATACTGGTGCGATAACTAATATATGGGTTGAGAAAAGGAAAAGATATGAAAGGAGTAAAGAAGTCAATTCCAAACTAAGAGTAGAAATGTTCATTAAATGCCATTTTAAAAGCGCTGATAATTTATCAAGTTATAAATGTTAATAAACTAATGTTCAACTTCTAAGTTCTAATTGCTCCATATGTAAGAATAACTGAAATTTTGCCTTGTAAAAAGGATTAACTTAACATTCAGTATTTGTCACCCAGATATCAAAGAGCAATTGAGATCTTTGAGGAGATAGCACAACACTCCATCAAGAACAACTTGTTGAAGTATGGAGTTAGAGGTCATCTTCTGAATGCTGGTATTTGCCAACTTTGTAGAGGTGATGTTGTTGCAATTAACAATGCATTGGAGCGATATCAGGTAGAATGTCCTTCTTGTTAAGTCTCTAAGATTTCAATGGGACATGATATGTTCAAGTAAATAATACATCCTAACTTGCAGGAACTGGATCCAACATTTTCAGGGACACGCGAGTGCAAGTTGCTAGTGGTATGCCATAGCTTGTATTTTAACTCAAGCATGAGAGTTCTTTTATCTTGATCCATTCTCCATCTCTTTAAATCAAGTTTGCCTGCCTTATCTGTGTATATAGCAAGTACATGCCGTATCAAGTGTGTAAATTGTTAAGAATTATCCAAAATTTGAATTGTCAACTTTAATGTGGTTGATCTGGAACTTAAATGCAGTGTTTAATGCAGACAGGGGAAATGTATATATGGGGATGAATTACCAGGACACGGGATGGAGTTTCATCCGCGGGTTGACTTGTGTCTGATCTTTTTGTTATCCCTTTTTTCGAGGCATAAAATTTGCACATTTATTTATTAGTCAAGTCTGGGTTAGGATAAACTGATTGGATTGATGAAAGTGCAGATCTCAACAACATATGGTATATGTGGCTTTGTGAAAAAATAGGAGAAATGTCGATGTATCTTTATTTAATCGAAATCAAAATTCAGATAAAATTGACCAGTAGAAATGATTTCCTTGGGACATAAGCACAATGCTTGCGAACCAACATAGCTACTAATATGATGAATCATCAATTTGAGGTCCATCTAAGCGAGTGCCAGAGTAACTGTGTTCTCTTGGTTGATACCATAGTTATTTCTTTCAGGATCATTATTTGTTCCAAATATGATAGTGTAGAATTGATTTGGGATAATACTTTTTGCAATGACAGGATTTGGAAGCTGCAATTGACGAGGAAGATGTTGCAAAGTTTACTGGTTGTCTCAAGGAATATGATAGCATGACAAAGCTGGTAAATTTTAGTTTTCTTCACTTTCCTTGCCCACAAAAAGATACCAACTGCTGATAATTGTAAATTTTGGGTTTCTTCTTTGTGGTTTTGGCTTACGTATATTCCTATCTACCAACTCCTTAGTAATATTTGAACATCAACGTCAATCCTTGCTCTACACAGCAGAAAAGTTGCTCAGAGTTTTTTCTTTTCTCTAGCACTTTATGAGGTTATAAACTCCATTTGTGCTCCATTATGAGATTGTGTTGCAGATTTTATGAAACCACATAGAAGTAGTTTCATTTCAGGATTGATTGATGTTGCAGTTAACCTTCAGACATTGTGTGAATATATTGGCATCGGAACTTAACTGCAGAATTGTTTATGTAGTAACTGGTAACACCTTTGGCAGTTCATTTTCTGTTCTCTACTTGATAGTACCAGTCCCACGCGACCAAACTAAAGAAAGGAATCACTTCGTCTTCTGGATATTTTAGAATGTTTACTTTCTAAAGCTTGTTTTCATATTTCACTCATCCAAGTGAGATAGGAATTTCATACTTCGTTGGCTCAATCAACCTAAACACACTTCACTATTCTTTTTTTAAAAAATTGTTCATCGCAATACTTATGCCTTTTCTTTCGTCTCCCCCCCACCTTACAGGATGAATGGAGGACAACACTTCTTTTGAGAGTGAAGGAAGTGTTGAAGGCGAAGGAGCTAGAGGAAGATGATCTTACTTAAATTCTTATATGAAACTGGTTTGTAAATTGCATTATTTGTGATTCCAATTATTTGTACTTGTGATTGTTTTCTTATCTCATGCTACTTAATTTTTAACATTTCATTTTGTACTGATTGAGTTTGACTTCCATATTGAGTTGGACTACCAACAAGGTTTTAGCCTGGTAGCTAATATTAATGGTTTCACACAATATTAATATTAGTTGATTGAGTTTGATTACCAAATTCAGAGGTAAAACAAGTTCAATAATATTGTTACACGGTACCTGTTGCTGGTGGAGAGATAATATGTATCCCGTGAAATAATTGTATTTCAAGTTAATAATATTATATTCACTTACAAATCTCTATTTTTTTTCCAAGTGAATACATGTTCAAATATAACTAAAACATACCATTATACTTTTCTAGAAGTAATCAACCAATGGAGAAAAGACAATTTAAAATCAAATTGTAATTAGTTTACTGAAATATACTTACAACTTATATGATAGCTTATTTGCAAGAAGTCTTGAATAATCTTTTTTTTTTTTTAGAGTTTTGATTTATACGTAAGCTTATAAAACAAAAACAGGCTGATGCACAAAATATTTTAGTCACAGTGGTCGAAGGACGACGTTACTCTAAGAAAAAAAGAGCAAAGTATATACTAATGACTGATTTCATTATCATAATTCGTGACAAATTACATAAATATAATTTTACTATCAACCTTGTAACACACTTTATTTTCTTCTTCACTCATGTAACTCTCATCTCCTTATATCCCATAATATTAATCTAGATTATATAAAAAAGCTTCTAAAATACATTTTTTTACTTTATCTATCCAACATAGTAAAATAACTAAGAAATTCTATTATTTTCCTAAAAAATATTATTTTAAGAACTTTCTTTTATTTTTATTTTTATTTTTCATTTGATGTACAATATTTATGTTAGGATTCAACTAAATTCCAATGATTCGAACCCGAGACATGATATTAACTCCTCTTATGTATTTTCATCTTTCCCGCTACATTGCCTTCTGCAAAAACAAAACCAAAGGCATTGAACATTTTACGGGTGTAATACTATTTTCGTCCCTCCATTTTTGCTTCAAACAAAAAATGATACTACAAATCTCTAAACAAAAATTGTTGAATTTCTCTTCAAATGTGGGTGTGATTCGACCTAGCCAAGGTCACCATTATCATCATCATCAATGGCGACAGCGGCGGCAACATCAGTGAAATTAACCGGGGAATTACCCGGTGCAGTTGATGAAAAATGTTATGCAGAAATACCTCTTCATTCACCTGGTATATGGGGTTTACCCAATGCGAGTTTATTCCTCGATTTCAATTTGCCGCTGTTCCTTCTCCAATTAGCCGTCATTTTTTTGCTCACACAATCCCTTCATTTGGTTCTCAAGCGCATCCGTCTTCCCCGTCTTATCTCTGAGATTTTGGTATTATTTTCTCTCTCTTCACATTTATTCATAATGTTGTTGTTATTTTTAAAAATCCTGGTGTTACGGTTAGCTTCAGGCTATGGGATATGCAAATAGTTTAAAAAAAAAAAAACTACTTTCCTCTGCTTTTATGTGACACAATTGAAATCTCGAGATTCAAACTTTTAAACTTTTGTAGCTTTTATGTTTTTTGAAATAAAATTCATATAATTGAAAAACTAGGTTATAAATCACAAAATTAATAGCTTGAAATATTTAAAAGACATGTATAAGGGAATTTTGGTGAAAGAAAAACTTGGTTGAGTCACGAAATTCCAACAATGTCATATTGGTTGGGACATAGGGAGTAGTTTTTTTAATTAAATAGTAAGTTGCGCGGACTCTTTACTTTTCAAAAACACACTATTTCTGGAGAATCCGATACACATTTATTGACATTGTTGAGGCGTCCGAGCAACATAGGTTATATATGCTCGGCAATGTTTTAATGCATATAACTACATGAACACACAAAAAGACGCGGCTAAATCAAGTTTCTCTAAGCCTTGTTAATATACACTGCAACTTGTTATTCTTTTCCTTCAATCCTAGTGTTTCCTTTTATTTTCGACTGGAAAAAGGAAGAAAAATCTTGTATTTCCCCTCTCCTGATTCCCAACATATTGTTCTTCTTACATCACAAGGCTAAAGTGGTGGTTCTTTAGACTACCAAAGGCACAAATGCTAAATTATACGAAAATGCATACTGAATTTCATTTATGCTTGTCCTCCCAAGGTAGGGGTAAGGTTTGCGTACACTCTACCCTACTTATGGGATTACACTGGATATTATGTTGTTGTAATTTCATTTATGGTTGTATTTAACTCGAAATTTGATGGTATTCTCTTCCACCTACAGGCAGGTATCATACTGGGACCAACAATGCTAGGAAAGATCCCGAACTTTACGGAGAATTTATTCCCACAATCAGGAGAAATTTTCATAGATTTAATGTCAAAAATTGGGTATATCTTCTTTATATTCCTAAGTGGAGTGAAGATGGACCCGAAAGTGGTGTTGAGAAGTGGTTCAAGGGCGTGGACAATAGGATTACTTGCCGTCATTCTACCAGTTGCCTCTTTTACGAGCTTGTATTTTGGATTCTTTTCACAAGATGCAAATTTGCACAGATATCGACAACCAGCCACCCAAAGTATTTTCTTGATACAAGGTTTGATTGCATTTCCTGTGGTTGCATCTCTCCTTGTTGACCTGAAAATCATGAATTCTGAGCTTGGTCGTCTTGCTCTGGCATCAAGTTTGATCAGTGACTTATTTAGTAATCTGGGGTTGACTATCTTCTCCACCCTTAGAATTGGATTCTTGGCAGAGATTACGACGGTTATCTCTGTACAGTCTTTTGTTCTACTTCTTGGTATAATCTTGCTTATTGTGTTTACTGTGCGACCTATTTCACTTTGGGTCATCAAAAGGACTCCAGAAGGCAGGCCTGTAAATTCCGTTTACATTACTTGGGCATCGGTCTGTGTCCTGTTAGCTGTGATTCTTGTTGATAATGCAGGGCTTAATTACCAATATGGTCCTTTTATCCTAGGTCTTGTCATACCAGACGGTCCACCTCTCGGGTCAACATTGGTAGATAAATTAGAAACCTTAGTATCTGGTATGCTTGCACCTCTTCTGATTACTTATTGTGGTATGAAAGTAAATCTGGTTGATTTGTATGATCTCGTCTTCCTGAATTGGGTATGGGTTATGGTGTTCTTTTGTCTCACCGTGAAGTATGCATCAGTTTTCCTTCCAGCATTGGCCTGCAAGGTTCCCCCAAAAGATGCTGCGGCTCTTGCCTTCATCATGACCTCACAAGGTGTTATTCAGATGTCTTTTTACTTGAACAATGTTATTAATCAGGTAATTATTTAATTATCCTTTCAATATCTTAATATTGCTGTTCCATTAATACAGTTTTGAGATTGTGTTGCTGAGCCTGCAGTACGTACTGTAACGTATAAATGTTTTCCATGGAATATTACTACAGTTTCTTTAGGCATAATACATAAATAAGCCTTTTAACTTGGCCTCATTTCACATTTATGCCCTCCAACTTTGGATGTGCACAAGTCAAAACTTAAACTTGTATAGAGCTGAACAAATAGACATACACGTCCTATGTGGCATCCTACATGACAATATGTGTCCTACGTGCTAATAACCTTTTTCAGCCAGACTTCTAATTCCGTTTTCTCTTCCCCTTTATTGAAGCACAGACAGTTGATGGAGAAACCTTTTCCATGCTAACTGCATCTGTATTACTCATAGCTGCACTCTCACATTTCTGTGTTGGAACGCTCTATGATCATACAAGGATATATGCCGGTTATCAGAAAAGAGACATCCAACATGCTTCAAGCAATTCTGAGTTGCGCTTGCTTTCATGTGCTCATCGATTTGATGATGTCGTAGGTGTCCGGAAGATCTTAGATGCTTCTTTTCCATGTAAAGAAAGTCCTTTATCTGTGTATGCGCTACACTTGGTGGAACTTGCTGGTCGAGCATCCCCAGTTCTAATTGATCATCAGCTTGGCCAAAAGAATACTTCTGGCGTTGCTCGATCGCAAAAGATGGTAGAAGTTTTTATAGCATTTGAAACTCAGTTCTTGGGATCTGCTAGTACTCATTTCTTCACCTCAATGTCACTGCCAAGGTTCATGCATCAGGACATTTGTTCACTTGCATTCGACAAGTTAGCGTCCATGATCATACTCCCGTTTCACAGGAAATGGAATCAGCAGGGGAAGATTATCTTGGACAGCAGTAACTTGAGAACAATCAACAATAATGTATTGGACTTGGCCCCTTGTTCTGTAGGTATCCTAATTGACCGTCAGAAAATAAAACGTCTAGCAAGTCAATCCGGTAATGAGTCATCAATGTATCAAGTAGCCGTGGTTTTCATGGGAGGCAATGATGATCGTGAGGCGTTAGCTTATGCTAAACGTATGTCAAGATCACCTGAACTTCAGCTGACTGTGGTTAGATTCGTGTCATGGGACATCGACGTACGTGAAAACCAGTGGGATGCTGTACTTGATGCTGAGATGTTGAAGGAGGTAAGACTTCTTGGTCAGCACCAGGATAACATTGTATACAGAGAGGAAAGAGTTAAAGATGGAGCTGAAACAGCTTTGATCATACATGCTATGGAAGAAGCCTTTGATCTTATCATGGTCGGAAGGCGTCATCGCGACGATCTACAACAACTATTAGGTCTTAATGAATGGAATGATTTGCCAGAACTTGGACCAGTTGGTGACATGCTTGCAGCTGCAGAGATCAATAGACCAGTTTCAGTCTTGGTGGTGCAGCAACAAATTGTCAAGAACAAATGAGAAGAGTGATCCTTCATTTGAAGCAAATAGACCAAATATGTAAATGCCAAATTTCTTTGTGTAGATTTCATCACACAATTAAAGTTAAGGCCATGTCTATATGTAAATTAACATTTGAATTTTCATGGCAATACAACATCACACATCTCTCAATCAATTGCTCATATTTTATAATTGGGATAATAGCAATTTTGGTCCATCAATTGTTGGTAAATTCTGAGTTTGGTCTACCTCAATTCCAAGAATAGAAGTGGTTCATTTTCTTTCCATACGCAATTCAAGATTTCATTTGTGTTCATATTGACTATTTCTGATGTGAATTCGTGATATAGTATGACTTTGCACATTTAACCTTCTATAAATTAAAAGTGTAATTTTGGTCCTTATATGTAAGAAATATGTGATATTTTGAGTATTTTTAGAGCTACATTACTCTTAAATATAGATTAACAATACAAGTTTGATAAAACTAGGATATATAATAATAGAATAGGATATAAATTTAAAAGAAATGTATATGTTAATAGAAAACTATGATAACTTGATTCCTTTGTTATTTAAATACATGATTTATTTATAGGTTTATCTGGTCAAAAAATTGTATCATAGCAAACTTCTCAATTTAACCTGATCCGACACTTTGAACCATAATAAAGTGAAATAGAGATTTTTGAACTTGATAACTAAAGAATATATTATTGTTCTACAAAGGAAGTCCAAAACTTCACTTTGTAATATCTAAAAATCCTCAAATCCTCCAAAAATAAAACTAAAAAACCTTTATAATTAGGGAGAAAAATTGACATTTGAATAGTAAATTTCTCTTGCTTGCCAATTTATAGGAATGACATTATCAGCTTGAACTTGATGTTTATTTTGTGAAGTTAACCTAATAGAGAAAGGAGGTATTTGTGTATCTGGATAAATATTAATAGACCATGTTGCTCCAAACATTTGTTGCATTGGAAGCCATTCATTTGAATTTGTATGTTTTATTTCAACTAAAGAAAGGTCACCATCTCCATTTTGAGCTTCAATTGCAATTGCTAGGAAATGAGGGTTTGATCCTTTGTCAACCTTAAACATAATATTTTGCTTGTGGTCACATGCCACCCTGAAAAAAATCACAAGAGGAATTAACCAAAGAATACTACTAAAAAAACTAGACATATTTTGTAGTTAAACAACAAAATCTATTGCTAATCTGATTAAGCGACGGATTTATGTTAGCTACGAACAAATTAGCAATGAAGTAACATTACTAAAACACACCCAAAACCGATGGATGATTTTTTGCATCCTACTATGATAAAAACCGAGTTCGATCCTTGGATGGAACATTTTTATAATTGTATCAGTTTATTTTTATAGACAATTTTTCTGATTGATTTTTCCCTAAAATCACAACGATCACTTTTTTTCCAATCGATTTTGGGCTTTCTTTTAAGGCATAATACATAAATATGACCCTTAACTTAACTTCAGTGGACAACTATGACCTCCAACTTTGAGTGTGCACAAATAGACACTTAAACTTGTATAAAATTGAACAAGTAGACACATGTGTCCTACATGACATAATACACGTAGGACACCAAATTGTCATGTAGGGTACCATGTAGGACGAATGTGTTAGAGTTTTGCCCTGATTTTCTTACCTTATTTGAAATTTATTTTTTCCTAAAAGAAAAGACAAAACATTACCATAAATGTTTTTACTTTTTCTGAAAGAAAAATATAATTTTCTTTCATATTTGGTTTATTCTTTCCTTAGAGGAAAAGTTTGGAAATCTATAAATTGAACATCCCTATTCTCATAGCAGAACACAATAACATCCACAATGTAGACATTTAAGAGTTTTGTTTATAGGGAGATTTTCTCTCTACAGTTTTGTATGCTTTTTATTAGTTTTTAATATGTAGGCCAATTGGCCAAATTCCATATAATAATATATATCTTTTAGTATAGTTTTATGTGTCGTCTAATTTATCCTCATATGATTTGCAAATTATAAGCTTCCGCATGACGCCAAGATCACTTTCGAACCCAACAAGATATAACCAATTGGCCTACATAATTAAAAACTAATTAAAAACATAAAAATTGTAGAGAGAAAATCTCTCCATAAACAAAACTCTCTAAACGACTACATTGTGGATTCTATTGTGTTATGCTATGAGAATAGGGATCTTCAATTTATAGATCTCCAAACTTTTTCTCTAAGGAAAGAATAAATTAAATATGGAAGAAAATTATATTTTCCTTTCAGAAAAAGTTCAAGCATTTATGGTAATACTTTGACTTTTCGTTAAGGAAAAAAATAAACTTCAAATAAGGAAAGAAAATCAGGGCAAAACCCTTACAAATCTCCCATTTTGGCTGGATTTTCTTGACAAAACTCGATCCACCTTCTTCACATGCATGATAATCTTCGTTCTTCACATAGTCTTCATCACTATTGCTTGCCATAGTTAAAAATAAAGTTTAAAATATGTGGGTTAAAAATGGTTTAAAAATATTTTATTTTTATTTTCAAAGATAATGTGTCTATTTGTTCAATTTTATACAAGTTTAAGTGTCTACTTGTGCACACACAAAGTTAAATGTCATAGTTGTCAGTTGACACCAAGTTAAGGATCATGTTTATGTATTATGCGTTCTTTTAATAGTACAACACTACAACTAATTATAACATGTTAAATCACATAGATAATGCAAATTCTTTTATATTATTAACATATTTATAATAAGTTGAATTCATAAAATAATATTGTAATTTTTTTTTTAAAAGTTTGTGATAAAGAAACTCACTCACCTTTTATAATAAATATCAATTCTTCCAAGATTACGTAATTGGTCAGCTTGGCCAAATTTTGCCATAGCTCCAAAGGCATTTCCACTTAAATCAAAATGAATTGGATCATCATTACATGTTCCTGGACACTCATCTGTAAGAGTTACTGTTATTGGATTTTGTGAACATTCTTCATTTTGATTACATAATACCTAAACAACAACAGATTCAGAATTTAGACGTTGTTGATCGATCGATACTAAGTACGTTATTATAAGAAAGTCGTATGTATATACATACCTGATAACATGCACCACATCCTAAACCATGTTTGAACAAAACTTGATTTCCCGCGGTTATCATCGCGTTGTATGGTGCTTTTGCTACATCATCTTCCAGTCCACAAGCTCCCCCTAAACACACACACACAAAAAAAATTATCGATAATTTTTCATATTATTATAACATGTTAAATTATATTGATCGTGTAAAAAAAAATCGATTTTCGAGAAATTACCACTTCCAGCTCCAGTGGGATCTCCATACCAAGTTGCCACTGCTGATGAAAATCCAGTAGCATCTGAATTACTATTGATAAATGATTGACAAGAACAAAAATTAACCAAGTCCAAGACAATATAAATAAAAATTAAAATAGATTTCTTTTTAGGAAAATTGGAAACCATAACCATATTGTAAATGTAATTGAGTAACTTATTTGGTTTTTAATTTAATTGATTATGCAAATGGCATGAAAAAAATGTTTTAATTTTAATAAAAGGGAGAAATAATATACTTTAAACAACTTCTTAGACATCCTCATCCATCCAAAAATTTAAATTTAATTTGGGAATTTTTATTGTTACAAAAAATCACTTAAAAGAATTTAATGAATATCAATTAGAAACTTAAATGTAACAATAAATATTTTGTACTCCTATTTTGTAGTATAAGACTAGGATAATCAAATGTAAGTAGAACTAGTATTTTGCTTGTATAGACGATTATTAGGAATGACCAATTCTAGCATAAGATTTGAGAATAATAAGGGTCTTTGTCAAAATATTATGTAAATCTATTTTCATGAACTGGTATTTTGCGATATAATACATCGATAATATTAGTTACAACTAATCTATTTTTATAACTTGTTATAACGGAAATTTGAATGATGACACTCAACATTTTATTTGTGCAAATCATACACATATTATTGGTAGCAAATTGTATAATGTAGTGGTTTGATGATATAATCAAAATTCACTCAAATTGTAAATTTTGTTTAAATTTTTGTCTAGTAAACCTAATTTTTTGTGCTTTTTCTATATGGTTTTAATAATCCTTTTGGTGATTATTTTTTTAAAAGAATAAACAACATCTGCCAAATCCAAAAGTTTTATATTAATCATTAGACAACATATTAGTGAGTTACATTTGATATTTAACAGGAAAAAAAATAGTAAATTTCACATTATTGCCTAATAGCATGAGCCAATCCTCATTACTTTTTAATTATTTTTCGATCTGCTTACAATTTGAAAACTAATGCAAATCCATATACCACAGTGTTTCATCAAATATGACACTTACAAACTCTCATTTATACATTGTTTCAAGAACAAATATCACTTTCTACACGATTTAAAAGTTATCATTATTTTTTTAACTTCATGTCCTTTTAAATTAATATAATAAAATAAAACAATGGGTTATCGATTTGGTTTTGATATTTTTAGCATTTAGGTGCCAGTCAATGGGAAATAGACGTTTTTTTAAAAGTTATTTGTGTGTGTTAGTCAAATTTTTTTGGTGATATAGTTTTCGGGCACTTCTTTTGCAAAGCCCTTACAGTATCCTCCATAATCATCTCGGGGAGCAATACAATAGTTTCATCATGATCCACGCCATTTTTTTTTTTGTATTTAGGGACCACTCAACATGAATTAGACAATTTTCTCAATTTTTCTTGTGCATCAATGAATTTTTTCGCGATATGATTTTCTGGCATTTCTTCAAAACCTTTACAAGACCCTCCGTAATGACCAAGGGGAAAATATGTATAGTCTCACCATTATCCAATCATTCTTTTAGCATTTAGATGTCACTCAAAAGGAATTAAGCGATTTTCTGAGTTTTTTGTGCGTGCTAGTCGATAAATTTTTTGGCGATATGTTTTTTGAACTTTTTTTTTTTTTTCAAAACCTTTACAGGATCCTTCGTAATATTCTCGGGGACAATATGAATATCCTCACCATGATCCACATCATTTTTTTAACATTTAAGGGACACTCAACAAGAATTAGGCGATTTTCTTAATTTTTCTCGAGTGTTACTCAAATAATTTGTCAGTGATCAGATTTTCGACCATTTTTTTTTTCAACTCTTTACACAACCATCAATAATGACCTAATGTAGCAGTACCTATAGCCTCACCATGATCCACGCCATTGTTTTAGCATTTAAGGGTCACTCAATAGAAATTATGCGATTTTTCAAGTTTTTCTTGTATGTTAGTCAATGAATGTTTTGGTGATATGATTTTCAGACACTTTTTTTTTTCGAAACCTTTACATGATCCTCCATAATGACCTGGTGGATCAATACGTTTAGCTTCACCATGATCCACACCATTTTTTAGTATTTAGAGGCCATTCAACAAGAATTAGACAATTTTCTCAGTTTTTCATGTGTTCGTTAATGAATTTTTTGGTGATATGATTTTCGAAATCTTTTTCCAAAACCTTTATAGGACGCACCATAATGACTTGGGGTAATAGTGTGTATAC
This sequence comes from Solanum etuberosum, assembly GCA_029582245.1. NCBI lineage: Eukaryota > Viridiplantae > Streptophyta > Magnoliopsida > Solanales > Solanaceae > Solanum > Solanum etuberosum. Next base: position 41,790 of record JAJONR010009119.1, read on the forward strand.
CCTTACCATGATCCACACATGTTATTTAGCATTTAGGGTCCACTTAACAAGAATTAGTCAATTTTCTAAATTTTTCGTGTGTTTTAGTAAATGATTTTCTTGATGATATGGTTTTCGGGCCATTTTTTTAAAACATCTTTACTTGAACTTCCATAAAGACCTTGTGGAACAGTACCTATAACTTCATCATTATCCACACCATTTTTTACCATTTAGGATCCACTTAACATAATTAAGTGATTTTTTCAGTTTTTTTCTATGTGTTAGTCAAAGAATTTATTGGAGATATGGTTTTCGGGAATTTTTTTTCAAAACCTTTACAAAACCCTACGTAATGACCCAAGGAAAAATAGGTATAGTTTCACCATAATCCATGCCGTTGTTTTAGCATTTAGGGGTCACTCAATAGGAATTAGAAAATTTTCTCAATTTTCCGTGTGTGTTTAGTCAATGAATTTTGTGGTCATAAGATTTTTGGACACTTTTTTCTAAAATATTTACCGGACCCTCTATAATGACTTGGGGAAACAGTACATATACTCTCACCATGATTCGCGCAATTATTTTAGCAATTAGGGGTCACTCAACAAGAATTAGTTAATTTTCTCAATTTTTTGTGTGTTAGACAATTAATTTTTTGGTATTATGGTTTTTGGCTACTTCTTTTCTAAAATATTTACAGGACCCTCATTAATGTTCTTGGGGAACAGTACGTATAGACTCACAATAATTTACACCATTTTTAGCAATTAGGGGCCACTCAACATAAATTAGATAATTTTCTCAATTTTTGGTGTTTAACATCGATGAATTTTTTGGTGATATGATTTTAAGTCGCTTTGTTTTCAAAACTTTCACAAGACTCTCCGTAATGACCTGTGAAAATAGTACATATAGTCTCACCATGATCCACCATTCTTTTAGCATTTAAGAACTACTCAACACGAATTAGGCGATTTTCTCATTTTTTTTGTATGTGTTAGTCAATTTTTTTTTGGTGATAAGGTGTTCTAGCATTATTTTTTCAAAACTTTTACAGGATATTCCATAATGACCTAGGGAACAATACGTATTGCCTCACCATGATATCTACAACATATTTTATAGTATTTACGGGCAATTCAACATTAATCAGACGATTTTCTCAGTTTTTATATGTTTAGTCTATGAATTTTTTGATAATACGATTTTCAGAATTTTTTTTCAAAACCTTTACATGATCTCTTTTAATGACACGAAGGAACAATATGTATAGCTTTACCATGATTCATGTCATTTTCTTTAGCAATTTGGGGCCACTTAACATGAATTATGCAATTTTCTCAGTTTTTCGTGTTAGTACATCAATTTTTTGGTGATACAATATTTGGACTTTTTTTTTTCCAAAATCTTTATAGGACCCTCCGTAATAACCTGGAGGACGAGTAATACATATAGACTCACCATGATCTACATAATTGTTTTTAGCATTTAGGGGCCACTCCGCAGGAATTAGATGATTTTCTGTGTTTTTTCGTGTGTGTGTTAGTCAATTTTGGTGACATGATTTTCAGGCACTTTTTTTACAAAACCTTTAGAGGACCCTCCGTAATGACTTGGGGAAATAGTATGTATATTCTCACCATGATCCATGCCATTATTTAGCATTTAGGGCTACTAAAAAAGAATTGCACGATTTTCTTAATTTTTTTGTGTGTGTTAGCCAATGTGTTTTTCGGAGATATGATTTTCAGACACTTTTTTAAAAACTTTTGTAGTACCATCCGTAATGACCTGGGGTTACAATACGCATAGACTCACCATGATCAACATGATTTTTTTTAGCATTTAGGGGTCACTCATCATAAATTAGACGATTTTCTCAGTTTTCGTGTTTGTTAGTCAATGAATTTTTTAGTGAAATGATTTTTGGGTACTTTTTTCCAAACCTAAGTAGGACCCTCCGTAATGACTTTGGGGAACAGTACGTATAGCCTCACCATAATCCACACCCTTTTTTTTAGCATTTAAAGGCCACTCATCAGGAATATGCAATTTTCTCAGTTTTTCGAGTGTATTAGTCAATGAACTTTTTGGTGATATCGTTTCGGATAAAAAAAATTCCAAATCATTAGAAGACCCTCCATAATGACTTCGGGGAACAGTACGTATAGCATCACCATGATCCACGCTATTATTTTAGCATATAAGGGCCACTCGAGAGGAATTAAGTGATTTTCTCAATTTATTGTGTGAGTTAGTCAATGTTTACCTTTGACGTGTGTGACTTGGGTGTATTTCACACATTTTTTTTTAGTAGTATTCGAGTATTTATTTGTTCATGTTTTGAATAGCTAAAGTGCTTACTTGTGCACTAAGAAAGTTAAAAGTCATAGTTGCCAGATGAAGCCAAATTAAAGGTCATATTTATATATTATTCCTTTTAAATAACTTGTTTGTGTGTGCAATATGTCAAATATAATTAATCATTAGTGTAATTTAATTTATTATTACCAATTAACTATTATTTATTATTAAGTCTATTTAATGAAATTTATTAATTATAATCGCATCTAAATAACTTGCTTTTGTGCCGGATTCATTAAATCAAGTTGTAGTTGACTTGAAAATTTTAAAATATGATTAATCACAATAATCTAATCTTAATTATGTACCATAGAAATGTGAAACCAAGCTTTACTAGGTAAATAATTTATTGCGGTCATATACCTTCCAAATTTTATACCAAATCATCCCTATAAATATCTATCCAATTTTTCTTAGCATTTTAAAAATTGATCAAACACATTTTCGCAAATGGCAGCACCAACATCCTGGCAAACTGCTCAAAACACTTGACAACCTTCTTGATCTGCCACAGGCTATGCAGATCTATGGCATGGGCGAGTAGATGTTATGTATTTCTATTAAGGGACGAGTAGAAATACGATAGATTTACTCCGCCCCATTCATAGACTTCCAGAATCAGTGGCTTATCAATAAGGTTGTCACGTTTTTTGAGCAGTTCGTCAGGATACTGGTGTTGTCATTCATTTTAAGCACGTTTTTTCTGGATGTTGGTTGTGGTATAATTTGTAGCGATAAGAAGGAAAGATAATCCCATGATATGTTCTCCTTACTCTTTCTGATTTTGCAATCTTTTAGATCTTCCATATCTTGTTTGTATCCCTTATTTCCTGTATTCTTCTGATTCTTTTTATTTAGTTTCCTTTGTATTGTAGCAATTTCTGCTCCTCCTTATGTATTTAAAGATGGTCAATGTAATGTACAAATATATAGCTTTCTGCAAAATCCTTCTCTCTTTAATAAACAGGTAGCATGTTGAATTAGGGATGTTACTAAAGAGAAAAACCCTAAAAATTTCAAATGGGCGTATGTTCAGATGTTGCCTATTAAAGATTATGCATTTGTTTGTGGGGATTTGTTTAGAGATCGTGGATTGAGCAATTGTGATGAAATTGGATTGTATATTTTTTTTTTTGTAATTTCGCTAGATAAGGTGTACATAGGGGGTTAGATTTTTATTAATAAATAAAAAAGGTACCTCAAAGAGAAAAGTACAAGTAAGGGAGTTAGGTTTTACCTTACATTCCTAATGACTTTTCAAGGAGATAAAATTTGTTATAATTATATTTTAAAGGGTCTTGTTTGGTGAAATCTCGTGATGTGCTTTGTAAGTAAATTGAAAGGTTGTTATAATTATATATTTGAAAGAAGAGTGTTATTTAACAATCTTAAATTTACTTATTCTTTTAGAATATCATGTTAGATGTTACTCCATCATTTATTTTTTTGTTTTTTTAATTTAATATGACATGAAGTTTAAAAAAATAATGATAACGTTTGAATCGAGTAGAAAGAGATATGTCTAAGGAATTTGCATGTATTGTGGAAATTCTATTTCCTCTATGACTAATAGAAACAGTGTAAAAATGAAAGTTTGCAAGTGTTTATTTAATAGGTCGTTGTTATGCCGTAATTTTGCTATCTTTAGAAAAATCACTATTAAAATGTTCTAAGTATAAAACAATTTGAGAAAAATACTTAGAAAAGAGTCGCCACTTAATTTTTTAAAGAAATTAAGAAAACTTAATTTAAAAAGACTCTAACAGATTAAGTCTTTAGAAATTTAGAAAAGATGGATAAGAGGTTCTTATTTACGCTTCAAGAAGGTTTTTAAGGCATTTGAAGCGCCCGCTAACACGCGGTTATCCTACGACTTGGTTAAAATATTTTTGACTATTTTTTAGGAAAATGATTTAACATAAAAATATAATAATTTACAATATTCGATTAACTTTGAGAAAATAGTTAAACAAAGAATAATTTTCATTTTTTAAGAAAAGAGGACATTAATTAAAATATTTGAATTAAAATGCATGTGATTAGGATGAATTAATATTGATTAATTAACGAGCTTCTTAATTTTAACGAAATAAAATAATTAACTTAATTATAAGCTAATAACTTAAAAATATAAGTATTAATTAACTAAACCAATTAATCAACTATTTAAGTAAAACTAAAATCTTTTTGAGACATTTTTTGAATATTCATAAAAATATACTAATTATATAGATAATTATGTAAAACATATATATTTTCAAAAGTTATAAAAAGTGACAAAACTATTTTAAATATAACTGGCAAACTATTTTTACTTTATTTTATTTTGAAATTTTATAAAAACTAATTATTTTAAATCGTTTGAATTTAAAGAAGCTCGGTGATTAATCTATAATGTGGAGGTCCAAAATTGGGTGTCAACAGTCGTCACCAAGTGACCCATAAAATTTGAGTTCAAATCGAGTCTATCGTACATATCTTGAAAAATTCATGGATAACACACAAAAAATCAAGATAGTCTTGAATCCTTGTTTCATAATACATAAACTCAAAAAAAAGTGATGTCCCCCTTGTGAAAATAATGAGTATCATTTAAAAGATCTTCACCAATAACCCAGAGAAATCAGCTCAAACAAAATCGATCGTATGTATTTTAAACAATTCATGGACTAATACACATAAAACATTGAGATATTCCCAAATTCTTATTTCATGACGCATAAACTTCAAAAAGAAGAGTGATGTCCACTTTCGAGAATAATGTGTATCATTTAATAAGTCGTTACCAATGGACCCACAAAATTTAAGCTCAAACACAATCAGTCACACATATTCCAAAAAAAGTTATGGACTAATACACACAACAAATTGAGATAATCCTGAATTCCTGTTTCGTGATACATAAACTCCAAAAAAATTCAATATCTGCATTTGGAAAACAATGAGTATCGTTTGATAGGTTGTCACCAATAATGGACCCACAAAATTTGAGCTGAAATAAAACAGTTTACACATATTCTTGAAAATTTATGGACTAATACACACAGAAAAAAAAAACATATTCCTCAATTCATGTTTTGTGACACATTAACTCCAAAATAAAAGAATATAAAAAAGACGTCTACCGTATAATGAATATAATTTAATAGGTCATTACCAACGGATCCACAAAATTAGGGCTCAAACGGAGTCAGACATGCATATTTTGAAAAATCCATGGATTAATACATACAAAAAATTGAGATAATTCTAAATTATTGTTTTTCCAAAAATTCACCTTTAAAAAATAATGAGTATCATTATCAATGGACCCACAAAATTTTAGCTCACACAGAATCAGTCATACATATTTTAAAAATTAATCGACTAAAACTTTGAATTTGTTGGTTATTGATATATGATGTATCAAAATGTTATTTATATTGTAATCTTAAATATGTTATTTTAAAATTAAGAGAAAGCATGTCAAATTAGGAAATATCTAATATTTTCTCCTAATCATCAAAGAAAAAGGTAAAATTTAAACCTTATTTAAAAAGGATTGGGTTAAACACAAGTTGTACAACGAAGAAGGATAAAGAGAAGATTAATCCTAATCAGTCTAAAATCGGGATTAGCTTAATCATCCATATAAACATGCACGCCCCTGCTTTACTCTGTTCCTAAATTCCTCCGTTTACTTAACAACAATAACATACTCTGTATAATTCCATAAAGCGGTAATTACGACGATGATAAGTGTAGATCATATTTGTTTCGCCTGGGTCACTTTGAAAGGAATGCCCTTTCAAACCAACAGGTAATCAGATTCAACAACAGACTAGAGTTGTAGTTTTAACAGGTGGAGGTGGCAATGGCAAGGGACACCCTTAAGGTGGGTTAGGTAATAACTACACTACATCAAAAATGATATTTAGTAGTAACTAATTAACGACTATAGCTTAATTACCGATAAATATGTATATTAGCGGTAATTAGCACTCTTTGTATATGTTTCTAAAGTCTTTAGCGAAATTGGATCTTATTGTACTTAACTAATACATGTAAAGACTTTAGCACTCTTTATTAATGTGTATATTTATACCAAATATTTATAAGTATTTAATTATAAACTCAATTAAGTATTTATTTTGCCAAAAAAAAAAAATGCTTGCTAGCAAAATTTGCTGAAATCACAAATTATGCTGATCGGAGTACTTCAGTCGCCGGCGGGAAAAGGTACCACTGCCCTTACCATATTGACCGCCGGAGCCGGGAGGAATTGAAGCTCAGTAGTTGATGAACAAACACTGCAATCATGAAACGCGAAGGTAACGATTGATTAGGTCTGCTTTTTCGCTTAATTTCTCGAAAGTGATCTGTCTTTTTTCCCCAATTTATTACGTACTATTTATGCAATTCTTACTGCTGCTCTGATGTTCGTTACACGAAGTCTTCCGGAAACAGCTTCTTTACTCTTTTACCTCCTCGAGGTGGTGGTAAGGTTTGCGAACACTATATCCTCTTTACGTACTATACTGGATTTTTTTTTTTGTTTGTTGTTATAGCAATGTGAGATTCAAGTTTGGTTCAAAACTCAAGTAAATTAATCTGCACTCGAAACAATACAACTGATTTAATC
>JAJONR010009120.1:0-45423 GCA_029582245.1 Solanum etuberosum
TATCTATCTCTATATATGTATTCTCTGCTCAGCCCAAGTTGATGAACATATGAAAAGCTTACAAATACATAATGGTAGGAAGTATAGTGCATCTGGAATGGGAAAAGGTCATCATATTGTTTTACAATAGTGTTTATCTTTTCTCAGTTTATGCATCTTTCACTCATCAGCGTTTACCCACTTCAATCCTTTCTTAAGTATACGGGGATTCACCAGTATAATCCCTCTTTTCTATCACATGTTATAGTTTCATAAAGAAAATAGAAAGAGCATAAAAGGCAGGACATAGCTAGTTTTACCGAATGACTGAGCTACTAGACCTGTTAGTTACTTCTTGTGTTATTTTTAATTTTTTTGGTAATTCCTAAATAAAGTCATAATGGTCTTGCCTTATTTGGGATAGCATGTTGAAAATTATGAGACAAATTATTTGAGTTTAGCCAAAGAGCTTATTACCCCAAAGCTACTGGCAGTTAACTAACAGTTGAACATCCAAATTAGTTTCCATGTTTGGCTGATGTGCTTCATCAGAATCTCAAAAGCGCATACACACTACATGTTGAACCGTCTACCCCACAAAAATAGTTAATGGAGGCAGAAGGAAATCAGTTAATGGATATATCTTGCAAAATTAAAATGGCAGAACGGCTGAAGGAAAAGAAAGAAGCCCTTTCTGTCAATATGACCCCCCTCTCCAAAAGAGAGAACTTTTATAACGACACAAAACTGTCTAAAAAGGTAGATAGCACTCCATTTGCTTGGGTGTAAAAAGTCATTCATCACACGTATCTGCTGCATCTACTCCTCGTGTATTGATTTTCTTTTAACAGTTATATATCTCATGACAAACTATGTTTGCTGCCCAAAATGGTTGTGCAGGATCTAACAACAAAAAACAGAAATTATCAATCCCGCAGTTGGTGGGCACTGTCTGGGAAGCTTGTTCTGCTCTTAAGAAGACTCCAGCCACAAATATTACTGCTATAGGTCGAGCAATGACACAACTTGCTGTTTCCATGAAGGATGTACTTCGTGAAATGAATGAATTGAAGCCAGCGTCATCTGATGTCGGAGATGAATCTTCTGTTCAAGATTCTGCCGAAGGAGATCAGGATAGTGATTCATTTGCAGGTGATCTAGGCAATGATCTTTCTCCGGAGGAAATGGAAATTGCTCGTTTGACTACTGATGTAGTGTCTGCAACACTTATGGTCATTAAAGAACTTATTCGCTCCATTACAAGCTTGCTTAAGCAGGAAAGTACTGCGGATACTGCTACTTTTGTACCCTCCCTAGAGACACTACTGAAACTTTCTCAAGAAATCGGACTGCAAATTGACGAACTTGGAGCTTCTCTGTATCCTCCACAAGATATTTCTTCATTGAAGACTGCTATAGAGAAGATATCGTGTGCTACTGATGAAATATTGGTGGAGCTGGAAAAACTTAAAGGGTGTTCTGAAGATTTTGTTAAAGCATGCAATGGTTTGCGGAGTTCATTGAAACAACTGGAAGCAGAATTAGATCACTCAGATGCAGCTGATACTATGCCCAAGATAGAAAACCTCGCTATCGCGTAATTATAGTACAGGGGAAAGGGGAGGAAAAAGTATGCTTTTGAATGAGCTTCTTTGATTTGTAGCTATGAGCATCGAGTTGAAAGTTCTTACATTTATTTGAATATGTTATTGTTTTTTTGTGACCTTATGCCATTAAATGAATATAGAGTTATCAAACCAGCTACTTATTTGATGCTACTGTTCGAATCTTTCTATAACAATCATCTATATAGCAACATTTTGCTGTAATGGCCATTTTTTCTTTAGAGACGATTTTTCATGTTATGTAATATTTTATATTCACAAATTCATTTGTTTTTTTTTTGGGTCTCTGAAATGTTTTTACCTTTTAATTCATATCTGAGGCCAGAAAGAAAATATAATGCAAACTCGTGACTATTTTCTTTCATATATTAGTGAAAAGATCCAACATAATGACTTTGGGAATGGAGTGTCAGCTAACCTCCTAATTATACACATTGAACAGTGACAATAGCAAATGATTCAAAAAACAGATCATATATCCTCTACTCAGGTGTCCTTTATATGCTACATGAATCTTGGATCCCTATGCTGTATGCATGATCATATTCTGCTACTTCTTGGTATATTGATGCAAAGAACAGAGGCTTAATCGCTCATCGCCCAGAAAGCTTAACCATCCATGCTCCACCCAAGTAAAGACCCAAAAGGGGCCCAGCTAGAAGCATTTGAGTAAGGGGATCAGTTGATGGTGTGAGCACTGCAGCAGCAACGACAGCACCTACCACCACGTATCTCCAAATCGACAGCATTTGATCTCCCGACACAAGACCAGTTTGTCCCAGAAGCAGTTGAATGACAGGAACCTGTAAAAGAGATGCATTATAGAGTTGCCTATTGGATTAAAGCAATTTGGATATCATGAGGATGCTGATCAACATCATACAATAGTGGGAATTCACAAATATTTTCACTAAGATGGAGACCATGCTATAATCTTGACTGCTTCACCACTGAAAATCAGCATTCTCACTTGTTTAAGCGCACCTCTATTCCACCAGGTACTTATTAACTCCGACCAACACATTTACTAGGTAACTCTGTCCATCAAAGCTTAGGTAGATGAGAAGAAATCGCCTAACATTTTTTCTTTCTACTGGATTTGAATTTTGAATTATGAATTTCAGTCATTTCATTTCCCGCTAGGCCACATCCTTGGGTGCTTAATATTTCATATACTCGCTTCTATTTTCATCCCAAAACATTGTTCAATTATGGCCAAGGTGCTTTTAAGCAAGCATTAGTTACAAGTCAAGCCAACCAAGAACACAAAAGTGAAGTATGACCAAAGGTTTAAGAAGCTCTAGATTGAAAAACTAAATTTCCTACCACTAAACTGTTAATCATGCAGCATGTTCTTATATGCTCATGCAGAAAAGAAAACAGCACAAGCCAAACCTGGAAAGACAATCCTGTACTCAACATGAGTACGAGCACAAATTCGAAGTATTGATCAATGGACCAAAAAGATTCCACAGCCCCTTCTGCATAATTAACAAAGAAATTCAAGGCTGCTGGAGTGAGAACCAAGTGTGAGAAAACAATGCCGGCGTAGAAAAGCACAGAGGATCCAAGGACAATTGGTGCCAGGAATCTTCTTTCTGACATTGTTAAACCAGGAAGAACAAAGGCTATGATCTCGTAGAGAATCACAGGAGCTCCTAAGAGAAGGCCACTATATCCTGAGACCTACATCAAAAGTGTGAATAGTATAGTTACCAAAATGAACATGCGATAGTAGTAAGAATTGCAATGTTAAAGTTGATCCCAACAACATGAAAATCATGTCGTTGTGACCAACTCGAATCTGAGGTCTGAACTTTTTATTTAATCATTAGTTTCCTCGATATATTAGAGAAATAATTTTAAGTAAGCATTTAGAAGTTCCATGAATGAATATAGCTATTATAAACATATTTTTAGGCTAAGCCAATAATAAACACATTATAGAATTAAGAATCAAAAGATGCCAACTTAATACTTCAGTAATAGAAGATTAATGTGAGAGAGAGAGAGAAAAAGAGCACCTCAGTACTACAAGTCCTGTGAGTTAAAGCATTCAATAAAACAGTCTAGCCTGTTGGATTCCTTTTTCAAACATCACCAGCACTCATTTACTATTATTATTAGTATGCCAACTGGTCCCAACTTTCCGATACCAAAAATAGCAAAACACTGTGTTCCATAACTTCCATTTCTTTGACATATTCAGCATACGCTATCTGAACACCCGCATCTATGTATAGGTACATTAACTACTACTTGCATGTAAATGTAATTACCAGTTTGACTCATACATGATTTTGAAGATGAAAACATTGACATTGCAATAGCATGCACTTTAAGGTGAGGATTAGTTTAATGTAAGTGGATAGATTACTTGCAGGTTTCTTTAGACATCAAGATGTGTTAAAAAAGAGAAGCTGAAATTATACAAACTATAAGGGGTAAGATACTCATTATAAATGTTATTTATTTTGTAATGGTCCGAATAAAAATTATGACATTCAATCAAAAGGAAGTACATATTTGATATTTCAGCATAACAAGCCAGATATCAGGCACAGTGAACAAACTTTTAATCCTTAAAAAGGACTTGAACATGAGATATCTCTACCTAGTTCACGGAAAAAGGTTCATCGTGGTTAAATGGTTAAGGAATGAGTGGCAAAGGAGATTTAATTAAAGATGCATTCTTACTTTTAAAGTAGTGAAAAAGAACTCTCCTGGACCTAGTTGCAAAAATCGAACACCTTGTGCTAGAACAGGGGCTTCAAGAATCAAGATAAGTTCTTTTGAGAAGGCAAAACATCCCACTATAGCAGCACCAACGGCCAAAACAGACACAAAGAGTCTCTGACGCAACTCCTCCAAATGATCAAATAGAGTCATTTCTTTATCATCTGGTAGGAGCTCTTTATTAGGGTAAAGGAAATCATAAACAACACTCCCTTCACTATCCGATTCACCGTTCTTAAATAAACTCTCGCTTGAGCCATCACCGACATCTGGATTTCAAAAATAAATGCATTATTACAATCTTCTTGATCAAAAATGCATTATTACAATCTAAATACATGATTATTATTTTTTGCAGTCATGGACAATCACCAATACAGCACAACGAGAAAGAGGATAAAAAAAGAACAATTTTATGTATAATAAAGGTGCTGTTCTGGAGACTTGCATCATACAAGTGTTGAATAGTGCACAGACGACTGTACGCCCACAAAATAAGCAAAGTATGTATACGAAAGGGAAAAAGATATGCACACTTACATTATTGACTTAGGAGTTAGGGCAAGGGGAGAAATTTCAATAATTTACAAGGTGCATCATATTCCTGTGGACACATGGAAGGAAAGAAATAAAATAATTGTTTAAGGAACTCTTACAAAAATCTATTACAATGCTGGTTCAGGGGGTGGAGGACTCAATAAAACAGCATACAGTATATCGACAACTAACCCTGGAGCTACTTTGCTGGACTGTGGATAGGAAGAAACATCAGGGCTTCTGGAAAAATGAAAACGTAAATGCCTCTTTTTAGCCTTCTGGTTTAATACAACTGATGTAGATGAAGAAACCTTGTTAAGCTTCCTCAGCTCATTACAAACACTGAAATGAATTGAATTTTTGCACTCTGTAACGACAACTCCCACACATCCCCCCCCCCCCCCTTACTTTATGCTGGGGAGAACATATATAATAATATGATCCTTACTTTCCAAGAAGAATAAAAAGAGAAAAAAGCACAGTTGAAGGTAACTCTTAGAACCACTAGAGATTTGAGACTGAAGATCCCCTTTTTCCTTTCACTTCCTGATAGTGATGTAAGTATTAAAGCAGGATGCTGAAATTTCAATAGATGCGGAATGGATTAAAGGGTTTAAGGTTAATAAAGTTAACATGGAAGTTGTGGAGATCTCCATATACTATGGAAAGAACAACATAATCCATAAATATGGAAAGAATTTGTATGCATACAAATATCAAATCTTACCTCAAATGGACTACACTTTATAATGAAGAAAAAAAAGACTAGACTACATAACATAACCTTTTGCCAAGGTGTAACTACACTTTGCACTTTCTGCTTAAGAAGAAATCTATTTTATTCAATAGATATAAATTTACTATCAAAAGATTTCTTTTCAAACACAAACCTTAAACTTAGATGAAAGAACTCAAGCTAACAAGTTACAACCAACAACAACAGATAACTAGTGAAATTATAGGAAGGATAACAAATCTGAAGTTCAATAGCCATAATTATTAATTTATACAACTACTTAACTCAATTGCTAAAATACAAGCATATACCAAATATTACTCTTGCTCAGCATACCCTAAAACCCAAATCTTTCCAAGCTCTCCATTTTATAGTCTTACCAATCAGAGCAATCATTTCTATGATACATAAGAATGATTAGATATGACAACGGAAAAACAAGCCCTTTCAGAACATTTGCAGCAAATGAAGAAACATAATAGGCTAAAGGACCAATCTAATTAAACATCACACCTTTATACAAACTATCCTTATCAGAAAACTCAAGAAGACCATTAAAAGCTCAATCTTTTACATAATAAATCAAAAAACAAGCCCATTCAGAACACTTGCAGCAAAATAAAGAAACATAATTAGCTAAAGGACCAATCCAATTAACTATTACACCTTTATGCAAAAGACCCATATCGGAAACTCAAGAAAACCAGCAATAAAGATCCATAATTAGCTAATGGAACAACCCAGTTAACTGCTACACATTTATACAAAATACCCATATCAGAAAACTCAAGAAAACCATTAAAAGCTCAATCTTTTACACAATAATATTTCTCTTTTGTGTTTATTTCTTACCAGGTCTATCTTCAACAGCTGAACCAAGACTACTAGCATTTGCTCCACTAATTTCTCTCTGTTTCTCTATGGAATCTTCAACAGCAGAACAAACAAGTCTGCTGAACTTTTTGATGTATTTTCTACTAGAAAGATTCAATTTTGGCCTTGTTGGGTTGATATTCAGAGAAGTTCTTGAATTTAAGCATTTGAAACAGTGAGTTTGAGTCAGGTGAAGATTTGAGATGAGAGCACTTGAACTTCCCATCTCTTTTCTTTCCTTTTTTTTGGGTTTTCTCTTTGATTTGGTATTGTTGTGGTGATATTCTTCAGAAGAAAATTGTCTGAATTTGGCTCTGAGGGGATGATTGGTCCTTACTGGTCTTTGCCAAAAGATATCTTCAGATCCTGGTGTAACCTAAAAATGTAAATAAAGTGAAGTTTTTGCTAATAAATTGCATAGTATTTTATTTTCAAGAAAAATAATGTTCACATGTTCATTGGTATAAAAATAATAATAAGTGAGATTGAAATGATTCGGACATTAACTGTGGTTGGATATAGGCAGGACGAAGAAGTATTTGATAGAAATGATATAGTCGTAATAACATTAGTGGATCCAAAATTTCGACTAAGGATTGTCAAAATATGAAGAAATAAAATCGTGTAGAAGTCAAAAAGTATCAATACGTAATATATACACATAAAAAACATTATTAGCTACATAGTATAATTTTGTATGTCAAGGGTGGATATCGGTCGACGCCCCTCAAATATATAAGGCTCCGCCACTGCACAACATGACTCATCCCCCAATTCTGAAAACATGACTTATATAGAGAGTTATTGAAGTCGTAAAATAAGGTGGTAGGTAGTTACGTGATACGAGCTGCACTCATATTCTGACTATCATCTAATGTTTGTAATAACTTATAAAATTAAGACTATCATCTAACGACTTTCATAATTTTTTTTAGTTTTCTCAAAATAATCTCTAGATGGTGATCTAAAATTTCATAAATCACAACAACAAAAAAAGATCATTTATTAAACAGTTATTATCACGAAAAAAGATCAAAGTAGTGAAAATTTCTGCTAAATCAGCCCAAAACCTCTTTGAGTAACAGGCCTTCTCTTCTCAAAAAGCCCAAGGCCCAGGCCCAGGCCCAATCCAAGGGGCATCTCTTGCCGCAGCACAAAAAGATCCTTCACTCTCAAGTCTCAAACCTCTTTTTTCCCGCCAAATTTTCTTGTCCACCATTTTTCTCTCCCAAAATTCCCTCTGTGAAAATCTAGCAAAAATGGGTGTTGAAAATCCAGCAGAACAAGCTCAGATTTTGCTAAGAATAAGGCTTTGCAATCCCAATTTTATTTTCACCATTTTCTCTGATTCCCCAGATAGCAATTACAGGTAAGAAGAAAAAGCTCCCATTTTTATTCTCATTTTTCAAGATTCTCCTCCCTAAATTGAATATTATATCATTTTTTTCTAACCCCACATGGCCAAAGTAGTTTTTGGCATCAGTAAAGGTAGAGGCAGGTTGAATAAGTATTGGGGAAAGTGATTAGACAGTACATGAAACATCTTCAACTTATCGAGTACATGAAAGTTTGGAGGTCGCGGATTAGGATAAAAGTTTTTAGTTGATAGTTGAGCATGTGAGATAGGCTTGGTGGTTATACTTGGACCTTGCTTCTTACAGTAGTATTAGCACTATTCTTTTACTTTCTTGTTCATCAATTTCGGCTGTCACCAATGATTTTTGTGCTTCAATTATTGTATTATTTCGTTGTTGTTAGTGCTCTTTCCTATTTGTTGTGTAATGCTTTCCATTTCACATTAACTCGTTGTTGTTATTGCTCCCATATTTGTATCCCCTATTTCAAATTGTGTGGCATGCTTTATGTAAGCCGATGGTAAGGCCTATGCTATAGTAAGCAAAAAAGTAGTTTGAGGATACGAAGTTATTTTCGAACTAGAAAACTATAAAGAAAGGGAGGTAAGGTTACGCAGTAAGGTCATCTGGTTAAGGAAAGCTCAGGTTATGAAATTGATTAGTCGTTAATTAATTGAAAAATGAAAGTAGTAGTGAGGTGTTTGTACGGAGTTGCATCAGCTGTGGATATAGACTAGGCTAAGGGACAGACTTCATCTCTTCTATTTTCTTCACTTACACTTCAGCTGAGTCTAACGAGGCTCAGGTGTAGAGCCTTCCACTGTGGACCGACACTACTATCAGAAACAACCTCCCTGTCTCTTCGAAGTAGGGGTAAGTCTATGTACACTCTACCCTCCCCAGACACCACTTGTGTGATTACACTAGGTATGTTGTTGTTGTTATTTAGCATCTTCATCATTTTCTCTGATTCCTCAGATAGCAACTACGGGTTAAAAAAAGATCCCATTTTTTCTTGATTTTTCCACTCCAAATTGAATGTTGTTTCGTTTTTTTTTTTTTTGTAATCCCAAATAGCCAGAGTAATTTTTAGAGAATTTCTTCATGACCCTTTATGTGTAATTGCGTTTAGTTCTTCTTTCTTTTCAGCAAATTGAAGTATATAATGTCAAGTTCAGTAACTGAAGCATGTAACAACTCGGCTCTACTTCTTGGCCCTCGTGGTTGCGGAAAAGTTGCGGTCAGTTAGAGTTTTTTATGTTTTATTTTGCTGAGCTTTTGCACAAATTCAATTTTTCTTTGCCCTCTTTTTCTTCTTGTTGTTATTTCATTAGTAGGCATAATAAGTTAACTTGATTGATAATTGATTTATAATTTATTGTTTATGCCAGATTTTAGAGATGGTTATCAAGGATTTACTGCAAGAATATCCAGACACGATCTGTGTGGTATTGATTTAGTATATGATTTGGCAGTGACATATTTCTGGAAAAAAATAAATGTCACTAATTTATTGACCGTAAATGCTATGTTGATTACAGATTAAACTGAATGGACTATTGCATAGCGAGGACAATTGTGCTTTGAAGGTATGAATAGAATTCCCCTTCTTTTAGGTTGGAATTCTATTCACTAATAGTTTATACTTATGACTGCTGGCACTTCTGTTTAATATCTAAATTGTTTACGCATTTTCATATGTTGTTACCTAGATCCAATCGGTTAATTTATGTATCACGTTATTCATACTTATCCACTTTCAAGAGACAATTTGCTAAGACTTCATGATTTTTCACTGAACTATCCGACATTAAGAAAAAGTGATGGCTTGTGTTACCATCTTAGAAAGAAAGAAAGAGATCAACAAAAGAAATACTTTTCTTTTGTTTTGTTGATACATTTGTAGATTTTTCACTTGGTGGTTTTATATCTGTGTTTGAACTTGCTTTGGCTCTGAAAAAATAACTCTTTGTTCTGGTAGAGTTATATAACATAAAGAAAGCAGAAATTTAGAAATCAAGAAAGGTTATACAAGTTTAGTGTTAAATCCTGAATATTGAAATCAAGATAGGTTGTCCCAAACATAGTTCTCTGTCGTGAAAAAACAAAAAAAGTTGTAGCAGAATCGTTGAGCAAGAGTGCAGATGGCAGAGTTTATAAGACAGCTATTTAGAAGGTTTCAATTGAAACAGTCAACCATCAAGAAGAGAGAAAGACCATTGTCAATTGAAATGTTTGTGCTTAAATTATCACTTCCTTAGCTTTTCTTACAGATTGATAACTGGAACTTGATTAAGCAAGCGTTCAATTTCCAATAGGATATTTAGGTTAACCAAGCAAATTTTGTTAACATTATCAATATCTTTAAATATAATTGCACTTGATACCAGATTCACCTTCATCTTCTTCTATTTTTGGTTTAACTATTTTATCTTCTTGGAAAAGTTAAAATATGTGCCTCTTCGAACAAAGGGTGTTGTTATTATTTGTTCTTGTTAGATATTTGTCCATAATGTTGTCCTTGATCTCTGTATCCTTTGTTTGATATAGTTATTTTATCTTGCAGGAAATTGCAAGGCAATTATGTATTGAAAATCAATTGGTTTTCTCAAAGATGGTACTGTGTCTATTCTGGTTATGATTTCCATTTTACATTTTAACCAAAGGCATCAAACAGTCATCATGTATTTCCTATAACAGGCATCATTTGACGATAACTCCCAGTTTGTGATAGCCATGTTAAGGTGAGTGTATATGGCTTGTAATGTCCTTTGTTTTATTGCCAAAAGAGAATAAGCTCCTTTCAAAGTGTCTGGAATGTTTAAATTAGATGATCTTCATAGAGAACATTTATTACTTGTTTTTTCTTCTCCCGGTGCATGTGCTCATTATACTGTAACTTCTCATCAGGGAGTGTGGATTGGCGCATAAAACAATTATCTTTGTGTTGGATGAGTTTGACCTTTTTACACAGGTGAGATTCTCATATATGAAGAAAATATGTCAAGTTTTCAGGATTTGATGTATCTGCAATTTGCAGGGTAAACAACGATTACTCTATAGCTTGCTAGATGCAATGCAGTCTGTAACTTCACAAGCTGTTGTCGTTGGTGTGAGTTGCAGATTGGTATGTTCCTTATTATTAGGACTTGAAAATCAAATGAGCATGCTCGTTTTCTTTAATTGAGTATCTCATTTTGAGTTGCTTGTGAACAAGATTAACTTCAGGAGATTCCCTAAATTTCTGAGACAGTTGCCTCATCATTAATACACATCGACTACATATAGCTAGGCACATTGGAGAAGCTGAAACTTGTGTTGTGCAGGATGCTGATCAACTCTTAGAGAAGAGAGTAAGGTCTCGTTTCTCGCATAGAAAGCTGTTGTTCCTACCCCCTTCGCAGGAAGATTTGCAAAAGTAACTTCTCATTGCATCCTTGGTTCCTGATTTACTGCCTGCAAGAATTAGCTATATTGAGAATCTGTATTTCAGAATTTTGCAGCATGCTTTACTACTGCCAACGGAGTCGAGTCTTCCTCCTCAATATGTAGCTGCTTATAACAAAAAGCTTCTTGTATCCTTTTTCTCGTTACTCTTTTCATTGTCAATGAACGAACAAAAGTGAAATGATCCCAGAAGACCACAAAAGTTGAAAAGAGAGTGACAGAGAGGAATAGACAAGAATAATTAGAGTGAGGCTCAGAAAGACTCAATTAAGTAGTACCCTTGCATCCAAGGGTGTGACTTAATGGTCAATGAAGTGGGTTCTAATTCGAGCGGAGGCAAAAACACTAGGTAATTTCTTCCCGTATGTCTAAGTCTTGGTGGATATAGTTATCTGGTACTTGTGTTGGTGGGAGGTAGCAGGTAGCCGTGAAATTAGTCGAGGTGTGCTAGAGCTAGCCCAGACACCACAATTATTTTTTTTAAAAAGGTATAGAGTATCCTTTATGACAGGGGTAACTACTCATTTGTGCTAAGCCTAAATGAGGTTCTCCAAATAGTTGTCTTTCTCTTGTCAACCAAGGTTTAAAATAGTTTGTTTTCTTTTGGAAACCTCTCCTTTTGGTTAGACAAAAAAACAAGCACCAAAGTTTCAATGATTTGACGAATTGTGGTCAATTTTTTGCTTGCAAACATCAGGTTATCCTTAACATTTATTAGAATACTTTGTCGGATGACAAATTCAAAGACATCATTGATTCATTATGCAATTTTGATGCAACCTTTAACCATCTATTGAGATTTCTGTAAGTCTACCTATCCTTGAACTACCTAATTGATGCATTAACAGTCGCTGTATCAATCATATATTCGTTTTAAAAAAAATTACAACTCATCGTATGGTAATTTCCATTAGGTTTGCTTCTGTGTGCCATATGGATACAAAATCTGGATTTTTATCACTTGATAACTTTAAAACAGCACTATCAAGTATTCAACGGCAACCCAAGTTGGAAGCCTTGCAAGGTATGACATTTTGTATTCCTTGTTGACTAGCTTCTTCTGGAAAATTTTAGGGGTAGAGCTATGATTTGTTGACTAGCTTTTTCAGCTATTCCCATATCCTCTCTCTTCTCTTTTTTAACACAGTAGTCTTAGACATTGTGACCACTGTTGTCAAAGGCGCACTTAAAGCATGCCTTAGCCCTGAAATGAGGCGCAAAACATGTTTGAGCGTTTCATCTTGCTTAGCAGGCACTTCAGGGTCTCCATCAAGTCTCTAATGCATACCTCTCCTTTCAATGAGCATAATCCTGAAATGGCGACGCTAAACAATTGATATTTCACTTTATCGTAATTGTTCAATTTCTTTGTCCATATATTTGTTATTCATGCTTATGATTTAGTCTTGGGCTACACAACATATTTGTATTTGTTCTCCATTATCGCCTTTCTTCACTAAAACCAGTACTTTATTTGCACTTAAACCCCAATTGACCGGAGATATTGGAGACATGGTGTGAGTCACTCACAAACCATTTTATATACGGTGTGAGGCACTCAAAAAGATGGATATCCTGCACACCTAGGCCACCACCAAGATGAATCAAACTGAAAACAACATGGTTTTCAAATTGTTGATGCAGATTGCTCCATTTTAGAGCTATATATACTTGTCTGCTTGAGGAGGTTGGAAGGCAAAGAGCAAGAGACTACTAACTTCAATTCAGTAATGAAAGGTTTGACTACTACATGATCCCTTCTTATGTTAATAATGTGAATCTTGTGTGACTGACCATGTTATCCTGCCTTTCAGAGTATAAAGACGTACATAATTCGTTCCAAACAACAGACTATTATGCACGGAATGTATGCCTCCGGGTGTGTATGACACTTAAAATGCAAATTATCCATCTAACTTCGGATCTTTAAAGGTATACTGACAAATATTTACTGTTCTTTCAGGCATTTGAACATCTTTTACAACGCCAATTGATATCCTTGGTTGACAACAGAGGGCACAGCCAATCTGTTGAGTTTCGTCCGGTGAAGCTTTTGATCTCATCACATGAACTACATCAGGGACTGAAAGCATACCGTTCCTGTCCAGTAAGTTCCTTTCAGGAACATTTATATTCTTTTAGTCTGAAATATTCTGGGGTGGTTGTGGATATCGATATCATGATAACTGATAGTAATAAACACAGCCGAGGGTCTATCGGAAACAACCTCTTATCCCACAAAGGTAGGGGTGGAGTCTATGTATATTTTACCCTCCGTAGACTCCACTTATGAAATTACGCTGTCTATGTTGTTGATAGCAATAAGCACACTTTTCAGTCGGTCAGTATAAACAAGCAGAGAAATTATCTAATGTTGCATTAATCTTTTTCAACTTTTATTGCATATGCATAAAAAGATCTATTGGTTCAAGACTGCACCTATTCAGTTACTTGACACAAATTATCAGTTTCGTTTTCAAACTATTGACAGCCTTAAAAACACTCTCTACTTGACTAACTAAACTTAGATACACCCCGATCTATCACATGACATAACAAGTAATCTTAAACTCTTGTAAGAGCATTGAGTTCTTAATAAAAATCCAAGAGAAGTGTTGAAAACACTCCTAAACTTGGCGAGAATTTAAGGGTATATTTCACTCGTGTTGCAAGATTGGGGGTGTGTTTAAGTTCAGTTAGTCAAGTTAAGGGTGTTTTTAAGACTGTCAATAGTTTGGAGATGAAACTAATAATTCACTCCGTTTTCAATATTTCTCTCTAATTTATACTAAGAAAACCACTAAATATGTACAAAAACTAACTTCAAAACCCAGTCAATAACACTTGATGTTTACAACCCATAAAATTTAAATTCTAGTTCCGCCTCCGCTGGCTTGTTGATTTAAACATTGAGTTTCAATGCTAATTAGTTTTTGCTCATTTGCAGGCAATTCTTCATAAACTACTTGACCTTGCAGTGTGAAGTCAAAGCCCCATATGTTGTATTATTTTATCAGATTTTTTTTTTTGTAAAATTAGAGTAATTTTAATATAAAAGAATTATACAATTTCCATATTATGCCAAAAATTGCAATAAATTAGTTAATAATTTTAATTTTTGATTGAATCTCTAGTAATATTTCTTATTAGTGTTCAATACTTCAATTATATATAATGTATATTCCTACAGGCTACAAATTAGTCAATTATCAACATTAAACTAGATAGCATTTTTATTACATATAATACATGAGTAATATATCACGAATTAATCTGATAAATTTATAACAAACACTTTAAAAACTTGACAAGAGAGTACTTCAAATGATAAGCATTCTTCACCTTAAATTCAAAGGTTATTGATTTGAATCACCAAAAAAACAAAAAAGATGAGAGTTCTTAAAAATAGTTTTAAAAAACCATAGATCGAATGTCATTCTATTGATTGTTTTTATTTTTTCTTACAAAGTTTTTTTAAAAAAAACCACTAATACAAATGCACATTAATATTGATTTGAAGTCATGTAATTGGCCAGAAACAACCTCTCTACATCTAAAGTAAAAGTAAGATCCGCGTATATTATATCCTTCTCAGTTCCTACCTTGTGCGAATTATACTGGATATGTTATTGTTATTGACCACCGATGCACTTTTACCCTCTTCTACATACACTATCACAATCACTATTATATGTACAAGATCTAGTACATGTTGTAAAAGCATCTTGTGGAACTAAATTTCTCTCAAGTCCTAAAGTTCACGATCAATATTTCGTATAGCCATAACATGCTTCGTTTTCGAAAATCACTCCATATTAACAGAAAAAATATGTAATTATTCACATCAAAATATATATTAATGATATAACATAAAGTTAGAATGAGATAAATACTAACCTGTAGTTGCTATGAGAAGAACAGTAAAAATGAAGCTCATCTTAAATAATGCCATGATAATTTTGAAGAACTTTTTATGCAAGTGATTTTATGCTTTTGAGATGGTGTATTTTATAGACCTCAAAAGTTGCATATACTTATAATATTCATATATTTTTTTTCACTTTGCATATAATTGATATATTTTGATATTGATAATATAAATGAACATGATATTACTTAACTCACAACTTAGATGCACGTTTATTCGTACTAGAGTGAAGGATCAAATAACATGGAAAAACTACGTAATTACACCAATATTCGTACTAACTATAGTTTCAAAAATATAAGGGAAGAAACATAATTACGTCCTAAATTAGTGAGATTTATGATATTTTCTCTAATAACGTCGATATTTAGGAGAGCATCCCAACCCACAATTAGAGTGGGCCAAGATTGATATATTTAACAAATGTTATATATAGTAAGTTTTTTATCGTTAAAACTTAAAGAGCAACTTATAAAAATAACTATATTTATAGGGTTGTTGAAGTTCAATAGCTATAAATATGTTATTTACTAAAAATGATTACACTTTATGTCAACTTCTAGCTGCATGTTTGTATTGTTTTTTTTTATTATTATTTATAAAGTGATCTTACAATGCACTAAGTAAGGTATGGTATGTTACCATAACTTCCAACCTTTTATTATGTCCCTAAATCACTCAAGTTTCCATTATTAAATTACCAACTAATAATTACATATCGAATGCATATCCCGATTCATTCACATGATAAAATAAGTTGTATTTATATTCCTAAATACAATATATTCACAAAATACTAATTATAAAGGTATGCATAAAATTTTGAATATAAAAGAGTATTTATGTTTTTTTCTCGCTGTATTTTTTGTATATATTTTTTATTTTTCTATTTATACACTAATACAATTATAATTACAGTAACTAAATAAGGAAAATGTATTACTTGTACAATTAGCATATGAATACTTTCAATTCAAATTGGTGTTTCTACTTATAAAACTTAAAGTATTAATATATCAAGGATACAAGTATTTATAAAAACTTAATGTATTAATACATCAAACAAGGTAAAGCAGTACAATTTTAGCATATGAACACAACAATTTGGAAAATGGATACACTATTGTTAAACCAAAAATGAATACACCAATATAATATACATATGAATACACTGTTGTTAAATAAGAAAAATGGAAAAACAATAAAATGTGTAGGTATCGAAGTGTGTAAGTATTCGGCTGTATAAAAAAATTTAAAAGTCAACAAAACGTCAATCTCTTTTTGGTCAAGTTTTTCCTATAATACTTGAGGCTTGGTGTTAACTTAGGTATTTATTTATAAAAATATAGTATTAATGTATCCAACTATACTTGTATTGCCTAATCAACCTTTCAAATTAGATAGATTACTTATTTATCCAGATATACTTGTATTCACAAATCACAATTTCAACTTGTGTTAGTATTACAATACAACTACTATGTATATAAGTATTATACTGTATACAAATTTGACAAACAACAAAATTCTCTCTCTACACTCTGTGCTAACAACGGTAACCTAACGGCTCCACTGAACTGCGGGTATCCGCCACGCTCCCTCTCATAGAGCCGCCCCGGGGTCTCTCATTGGCGCACCGGGATAAGGAGATGGCTCCAGCAGTAGAGGTGACACTCTTTGCAAGGAGATGCAATTTCGTCATGGAAAGAAAAGTATAAAAGCAATATAATTTTCATGAAAAACAAATTCTTCAATCAAAAGTACCCTATAAAAATAGATGTATACAAATAAAATTTTCATAAAAACGAGGAAAAAAATCAATTAGAAATACCTAATGTATTCAAGTCACAAAAATCGCTCCTAGAATCATACAAAAGGATCTTGAATTGGAAGGAATTTGGGGGAAAAATACAAAAAATCTGTGATATAGGGATATTGATGAAAGAGAAAGTATTGATGAGGACATAATTAATTATGAATGTAATAATAACTTTCCTATTTAATATTTATTTATATTAAATATATATAAAAAAACTGATTATTGGTATATAATTAACTTTGCTATTTATTGTATATTATATCCATATAACATTAAAAAAAAAAACTATAATTATTTATTTTAAATTTATATTGATGTTTGTCATATTCTGTAGTTTTAACATAAATAATAATATCATAACTAGTAATAAATAGTCCTATATATGTTAATTATGAAATTTTCTCCCTTAAAAACTTTATAGGCCATTTAAATGGTGAATTGGGCTAGTAAAATGTATAGCCCAATTGGGAATGTTTGGATTGGGCTGAGGCAGCCCATTTTGACATTGAAATCGTATCTGAATTTGAACTTCCCTATTAAAATTTGGAAATTGTAAATGAAAAATCAATTTTTTATTTGATTTGTTACTTGTTGGACACAACATTTGGATATTAATTATGTTTGAACGTGCATTTCACATGATTTTTTTTATAATAAAATAAGTTCATTTGGTATAAATATTCGATATGAATAAATATATAGTTAAGTCGTTACGTACATAATTACTTCGTCCTTGTAGTAATAAAATAGTTGATATCTTATATTTATGTTAGTGAGAGGATTCAATAAGAAAAATGTTCTCAAGAAGATGTAGTTTAGTCTAAGGGTGTCTAACAAGTCGAGCTGATGTAGAATCAAATCATATTAACTCGATTTTCGTTTGTACCATACCGGCCCACACAAAGGAAGCAAGGTTTGAATGAGTTATATAATATAAACTAGATTCATACAAGTTCATTTGAGAGTACTGATATATCCGGTAAAATCCCATCGAATACAGAACATATTGATCGAGTCATCTCGACCCATTCCAATAGAATCCAACCTCGCACAAACCTAAACAAATCCGTTAACCCAACCCAATTAGAACCCGTCTTTTCAACTCAATAACCAACCCGATCCCCAAACCGATCGAGTTGAATTTTCTCTAAACCATACCGGTTCGACCCGAACCGACCCGACGTAACCCGGCCACTTAGTTGAACCTAGTAAAAATATATGGATCTAAGTCCGACCCACATTTTGTTTCCAAGAAACGGTCCGGGGCTCCGGTCTAAAGATGCAAATTTTCTCCAGTAAACACGCAGCTGCCTCCTCCGCCGCTCGCTTCTTCTTCTTCTTCTTCTTCCTCCTTCTCCCTGTACTTCTTCTTCTGATGTGCGTACTGTTGCCAAAAAAATCCAATTACCCATTTTAGGTAACTGCGCCTTCAGCTTCAGGTACCAATTTTCTCTTCAATTCCCCAAAAAACCCATTTAGATTTTCCCCCAGTTTCATCTTCTTCACATTCATGTATTGCATATACTATTTCTCTTCTACAGAATGACCCTTTATGTTAGAGCTTCTAAATTCATCATACCCAAATCAAATCTCAATCATTTCAGCTTTTTCGTGTTTTCTTCTCTTAAAAGATTGATTTTTTATTCATCTTTACATCAGTTTCAATGCCCATCTGAGATAAAAATCAATAATATTACAAGGAATGGTAATAATAATGGTGGCAATGGCATGCGGGAAAATCCCTTTTCAGATTCTGATATTCAGAGATTAATTTTGAATAAGATTGAAGAAAGGAGTTGGGTTACTGGGGAGGACTTTTGGGTTGTTCCAGATTGTTTTCATTCTTTAATTTATGATTCTGATTTGTTGGTTAAGATTCTTAGCTCAATTCGTTGTCGACCAAGGGTGGCATTGAGATTGTTTAGGTGGGCTGAAGGGCAAAAGGGGTTTAAGTATTCAGAGTTTTCGTTTTGTACTATTCTTGATATTTTGATACAGAATGGTTGGGTAAAGTCTGCTTATTGGGTGGTAGAAAGGGTGATTAGTAGTAATATGCATAAAGTTGTCGATTTAGTGGTTGATGGGTATTTGAATTTGAAGGTTTCTGTTGAGATACTTAATCTTTTTTTGAGAATATACACGAAGAACGCAAATGTGGAGCAGTGCTTGTTAGTTTTCGAGAAGATGCTGAGGAATGAGATGTTGCCTGATGTGAAGAATTGCAATAGGATTCTAAGGAACTTAAGGGATAGGAATTTAGTTGCCAAGGCGAGAGAAGTGTATAAGATGATGGGTGAGTTTGGGATAATGTCTACTATTATTACTTATAATACAATGTTGGATTTGTTTTGTAGAGAAGGTGAAGTAGAACAGGCTTTGGATCTTTTATCAGAAATGGAGAGAAGGGAGTGCTATCCGAATGATGTTACATACAATATCTTGATTAATGGGTTATCAAAGAAAGGGGAATTTAACCATGCTAGAGGTTTGATTGGAGAGATGTTGAATAAAGGACTGAAGGTTTCAGCTCATACATATAATCCTTTAATTTATGGTTACTGTGTTAAGGGAATGATTGTGGAGGCATTGAGTCTCGGAGAAGCGATGGAAGTAAGAGGAGCTTCACCTACTGTCTCAACATACAATACATTTATTTATGCTCTTTGCCGGCAGGGGCAAGCTAGTGAAGCAAGATACTGGTTTTCTGTCATGTTGAAGAAGAATTTGGTGCCTGACATAATGTCATACAACACTTTGATTTACGGATATTGTCGGTTGGGGGATATTAATGAGGCCTTTTCCTTATTACATGATTTAAGGAGCAGGGGACTTTTTCCTACAGTGATCACCTACAATACAATTATGGATGGACTCTGTAAAAAAGGTAATTTAGAGGATGCTAAGCAGATGAAAGAAGAAATGATGAGACATGGTATCTCTCCTGATGTATTTACTTATACTATTCTGGTTCATGGTTCCTGCAAGGCAGGAAATTTACCAATGGCAAAAGAACTATTTGATGAGATGTTACAGAGGGGTTTGGAGCCTGACTGCATTGCTTACACAACTCGAATAGCAGGTGTACTGAGCCTGGGTGACATATTGAACGCATGCAAACTACAAGAGGAAATGTCAACAAAGGGATTCCCACCAAATATAATAATCTACAATGTATTTGTGGATGGTATTGCGAAGCTGGGTAATCTTGAAGAAGCAACTGAGTTGTTACAGAAGATGGTTGGGGATGGCCTTATGCCTGACCACGTAACATATACCAGTATAATTCATGCCTACCTCGAATTTGGGAACCTTAAGAAAGCCAGAGAGTTGTTTGATGAGATGATAAATAAAGACATATCTCCAACAGTCGTAACATACACAGTGCTGATTCATGCGCATGCCGGTAAAGGGAGGCTTGAATTTGCACATATGTATTTTGCAGAGATGCAACAGAAGAGCATTCTGCCAAATGTGATTACCTACAATGCACTGATAAATGGCCTTTGCAAGTACAGAAGAATAAACGAGGCTTACAGTTACTTTGCTGAGATGAAAGCAAGAGGAATTATCCCTAATAAATATACCTACACCATTTTGATAAATGAGAACTGTGATTTGGGTAACTGGCAAGAGGTTTTGAGACTGTTCAAAGAAATGTTGGATAACGGAATCCAGCCTGATTCTTTTACATACAGTGCGATGTTGAAAAATCTCGGCAGAGATTATAAATCACATGCCATAGAATACGTTGACTTTATACTTTTGGGTGATGAAGGCGATGAAGGCACTGCCGAAGCAAAGAGTTGAAAAATCCCTGAATAGCCACTGGTATTCTTGGATGACTAGCTTTCTGTTCTTGGTCTTTGTTCTAAAGACGCCACACCATGAGCTTGTCCATAATAGCTGCTGGTATGTATCTGATAAATGTGTTCATAACCGGGTAATTATTTTTTATCATTGTTCTCCCCCATGCATTTACAACTTTAATATGACTTTTATTAGGTGGAGCAGATAGAGCCTGTCATGGTCCATTTTTTATATGGACTTACTTCCTGTATTTGGGGTAAGATTTCTGAACCTACTTTGCCTTTCTCTTCAAATTAATGCATGGATCTCTAAATAAAATTTTCATTCTCATCTCTCTCCTCTGCTAAGTGGCTCTTCATTTTCCTTTTCTCATTTTTGTTCCCTCTGTTTCCTTTCCCAGAATTTTGACGCAAATTCACATGCATACAAGCCTAATAATTGATACATTTTAATGGATGAGTATCTGCTCTTAAACCTTCTTTTGAAGGAGATTAAAATAATGATAGATATTGGAGGCAAGTAATTTCACTTTTTCTTGTTAAATTCACCTCATGTTTTGTTTTAACTTTGCAGGGCAAACACAAAAGTCTATGCAGTCTACCAGATAACACGAAATTCTTTTGCAGGTTAGTGGTATTTAATTTTAGTTGAGGGTCTCTAATTATATAAAGTTTTCACTTTTTGGGTCTTCCCTCACATTTGTGTTCAGTTATAGTCTGTCTTCATGTTACAATTCTAGCTTTTGGAAACACTAAGATATCTGGTAGGACTTGTAAAAGTACTACAGCCAATCTGTTTAGGTAGCATCTATCCATGTTCGCTTTACCACTCTCTCTGATTAAGTAGAATTATTTTATTAGCTTCAGGTCAACATTGTTGCTGTCTGTTTGGTGCAGAAAGCTGGGATTGACATGCAAGGTCTTGGTGCTCCTGAGATACTTCAAAATTTTCACTCCCATCCGAGCTGCTTAGAGGTGTATGAGAGTGATTTATGCCTTCTTCTGTCTCTTCTGAACCTATGGACATTCTTAAGACTGGTGACGTGCAATTTCTTGAAAAAGTACCCTTTGATTTTTAAGGGATTCTTGAAAAAGTACTTTCAGTACTTGAAAAATTAATGAATTTTGAGAAACATTTTCCTGTATTCTACTCTATTTAAGGTTAATTTCCTGTTTAGTTCTAGTCCTAGCATGTAACTTTTGAGACCTATCTGACCAGATATCGACAACTTGTCAGGTTAGTGGCACACGGAGCTGCCGTTCCTGAATATTTCTACGCAAATCTAAAGCAGTAAAGCAAAGGATGCCACTCTGGTTGGATCTCCATACAAACTCAATCACTTAAAGCATGCTAATAGGTACTTCTTGAAGCTATTTAAAGTCTAACGTTCTGCAGTACAGTTTCACCCTTTTCGTGGAGTGTGTGTTGGTTTACATGCTTTACACTACTTGGTGATATACATGCCTTCTGAGTAAACTATTTCTATATGGATACGTTTTCAACATGCTAAACTTAATCCATTGACTGATAGTTGTTGGGAGCTGCTGTCTAAAATTCTAAAGATATGTTCTTACTCTTTATCTTTTTTTGTTTTTTTCTATTTTCAAATGTTTCCTGTTGGCCAAACTAAGTAGATGTGTCCTCCACTACTTTAGCATTTATTGATTATTCTTGAATATTTAATCCCGATTTAGCATTTAGTTTCAAAGTTGTGCAAACTATCGTGGCACTAAACTTATGAGACATACAATGGAGCTGTGAAAAAAAGTGACAGTGCGTGAACTTAGGGACTCTGAATGAGTAACATATCCAGTTTAGATTTATGCCTGGTAGATCGACAATAGAGGCTATATTCTTGCTAAGAATATTCAAGAAATTTATCACTATAGGAAGAGAGGTTTACATGTTGTTTATTGATTAAAGCATATGATAGTGTACCAAGAAATATCCTTTTGTGGTTGTTGAAGATACGTATTCATATTAAATTTATAAATGTCATAAATGATATGTATGAAGGACAGAAGGAGCAATCACTGTTATAAGAACAATAGTAGGGACGCAAAGAGTTTCCATAACAGTGGGTTTACACCAGAGACCAATATAGAACCCGCACATGTGCACTCTAATTTTGGATGAACTAACATAATACAAGATAAGGTCCTGTAATGTATGCTATTTGTTGAGGGCTCTTATGCTAATTGGCGAAACTAGTGAGGGTGTCAAAAGAAAACTTGTACTAAAGATAAGCACTCTAGAGATCAATGATTTTAGGATAAGTAGAATTAAGACTAAGAGCCCGTTTGGCTTAACTTAAAAAAAGTACTCCCTCTGTCCCAATTTATGTGACACTTTTCGTTTTTTGAGAGTCAAACAGTTTAAGTTTGACCAGAAATTTGCGCGTGGAATCTTCAAATTTTTTGAAGTAAAATTTATATATTTGTAAACTAAGTAAAAAATACTATAAGCCACAATAATTGACAATTCAAAATACTTAAAAGATATATGATAAATTTACGGTCAAAGATCGACTTGTTTGAATCTTGAAATCCGAAAAGTGCCACAAATTGGGACGGAAGGAGTAGTTTTTAAAAAGTCAAACTTAAGTAACTTTTAAGTTAAAAAATGAAAAGCAGGGTAGTACCTACTTTTAACTTTTAACTTTTTAAAGTCATTTTAAACTTATTTTTAACTTTGTCAAACACTCCCAAAAGCTAAAAATGACTTAGAAGTAGGTTTGACCAACTTTTAAGTCAATCCAAACAGGCTCTAAATATATGCACTGCCAGCATAAGAAAAGCGAAGTTACAGTGAAATTCGACGAGATTGCTGTGCCTAAAATGCTTCTATTTTATAATAGGCTTGATGTTCCAGGAAAATGGTCTGATAGATAAAAATGTTACACACAATCAAAATACGACTGAAATGGAGAAGTGCTACTGGAATGTTATGTCATAAAAATGATACCTGCCAAGGTGAAAGACAAGTTCTATAGAACATTATCAAGAAAATTTCCTGGCAGAGCAAAACATATTCCCTGTATTTATCCAAAATAGCGAGAGTTTGAGCTTTATCTATTTCGTTTTGTATTGGTTTGCTTGGAGCTGTATCTGTTTGTTCTGTTACAGAACGAATCAATACAATGATACTGATCGAATTGATACACTGAACTATTGCTACATTTGGTAGTTAGTCAAACTATTGCTATGATGGGTTATTAGGATTCCATGCAGACTTGATGAAAAATGGAGCACAATGGAATATAAAAATCTGTATAGAAGTCTACTCTAGGTCCAATATTTTCCAGAAATCTTTTAGTCCTCTCAAAGATTTATATTCCTAAAAAAAATGTAAATTAATTTTATTTTATATAACATGGATCAAAATAAGTTAAAATGGAGCGACGTAGACAATGAGGATCCGTATGCATGCTGAACCTAATTCCCGAACTGTTGCACTTATTGAGTATTTAGCTTCGTTTACTCCTCATTGCCTGTTTTTCTAGAAATATTTTTCTGAAAGGATGAAGACACTTTTCTTGTTGGGTTAATAAGCATAATTTACTGGGAGAGGGAATATTTCAAACTTGCTTAATCCTCTTGGGAGAAAATAAGTTGAAAATGAGAAGAATTTGGAATACAAGCAATCTAACAATAGATGCACCTCTACTGTGAGTGATGAATGTTGGACTGGAGTGTTTAACTAATTTTTATTTAAGATTTCCTCATTTGGAATAACTATAGTTTTTACGTTGGGATGCAATTTGGACTGACTTATATATGTCGTAATTGTATTTCTTCCTCTATAAATGGTTAGTGTTCTCTACCTAGTGACGGATATAGGTGATTCTTGTAGATGATATCACCGAGATCCTTCCGCCTTACTTAGACAGGAGGAAACAGGTATCCGATTATAAATGAACCCATGAATCATAAACTGTGTTGACACGTGTTTCTGGATAGTCTATAGTGAACTGGTATCTCTATGATTCAATTGGTAGGTTGAACACTTTGCCTTGTGTATGTTTTATACACCTTTCCTGCTTTCTCATAACTCCCCGCACTCTAAAAGTATTTATGTGCCTGTTGAGAACACAAGCCCTGACATCTACGCTGTTTTTTGGGTAACAGATACCAGGTCAATTATGTTCCATGTGTTGTGCCTGATATGCAAACGGTCAAATGCAAGTTCTGAGATTGTAGACAGGAGCAGAGGCAAAAAAAGGGGTTATTTCCTATCTGCCTAACCCCTGGTGAGAAGAGTTATCGATACCTTTGCTGGTGGAGGTGGCAGGTCGGTGGAACAGTCGAGGTGTGCAAGCTGGCCTAGACACCAGTGCTTTCAAAAAGAAATTCACCAAGAGCAAATACATTTGAGAGTTAAGACTGTGATAAGGGTATGTGAACTTCACTACACGAATGTATACGAAATCTTGAATGGTGGAGGTCGATAAGTTCATTGTAGAGATGCAATACTGTATAAGTCGCGAGGCAAAGTGTGAATTGCAGTTTGTGAAGTTCTCCAAGTTTTCATCAACCAAATTACCAAGTTTTTTTATGTGTTTGTTAACTTCTTGTAATTGCATTTGCTTTACTTACTCAAAAGTCAAAAGAGCTAAAGTTGATTCCACTGAATGAAAAAGAACTAGTTTATCATACATATTGTCTATAATATTCTTTTAGTAATTGATTAGTGTCGATGAAACTTGTAAACATTTCCCATTACTGAGAAAATAAACAACCTGCAAATTAAAATATATTTGTCATTTGAATAAAAAATACATTAATAGTTAATTAGTAACTGATAATTTGAAAATTGAACTTATGAATAGAGGAGCTAACAAGGTTGTTAAATAATCGTTATGGATTCTGTCATTTATTGATATGGTCCAAGTAATGAGCTAATGAATCCCCCTTTCTTGTTATTGTTATTATTGAACCAACCCATCAAATTTGTCGAAAGATTCATAATAATCAACTTTACTAAGATTCCACAAGGTTATAGCTTGTGAAATGTACTTCATAGGGATCATGCAACACATTTAAACATGTCAAATTAATGGATTTTAAACACCTGAATGTCATTGAACTTGCCAATCAAATTTGTCATAAGATTCATAATGATCAACATTACGAAGATCTCATAAGGTCATAGCTTGTGAATTTTATCGTTCGTATTTGAATTAGTTAAGTTAATGAATTTCAGATCCCCAAATTTAAATTAGTCGGGTCAGTAAATTTTGGACAACGACTATCATTATGGTCAAAGCTTGGCATCCAAATAAATGTCTATTCCTCTTCTTGTTTTTCTATGAACTACATTGTTCAAACTCTTAAGTTAACAAAGGGAAGAATATTAAGGAAATTGAAGCAAAGACAAAAACTTCTTAACTAGGGAATTCAGACCATCCCTCAAAGACTAAAAATACACAATGAAAATAACTTCCTCTGTCTCAAATTATTTGTCGTTTTAGAAGTTTACGATAAAATTAATTATTTTTCCCATTTTACCCTTAGTACGTAGTTATTATTCTTGAAAACGACAAACACCTCAATTTGAATTTGACATCGATAAAATGAACAAGATATGTCTCCTCTATTCGAGTTTAGCACTGACTATATGAATAAGTTTGGTGTTTACGTCAAACCAATAAATATATATAGTGTGTTTGTACATACTCATCAGGCACTCATGGCTAATTTATATTTATCCTCATCTTATTAACTTATATAATTATAATAAGTTCACATAATTTGATATAAATATCT
This sequence comes from Solanum etuberosum, assembly GCA_029582245.1. Taxonomy (NCBI): domain Eukaryota; kingdom Viridiplantae; phylum Streptophyta; class Magnoliopsida; order Solanales; family Solanaceae; genus Solanum; species Solanum etuberosum. The sequence goes on from JAJONR010009120.1 coordinate 26,608, forward strand.
AATACGTATAAGTATTTATTGCAAATTCACACCGACAAAGTTAGAAGTACTTACTCCAATATAAATAGTTGTAGTTCTCTTTTAATCATCTGATATTCAAAATTTACTTATTCGACTAATTTAAATTCACAGCGAGCATTATTTTAGAATAAATGCTCTTTTAGAAATGTTTTGGTTTGTTTTCGTTATATAATTTTAAAAATACAGAATCAGACAAATATATGTGCAAAAATCTGCAAATAATTCCAAAAAAATTCTACTCCTAGAGTAAGTTCCAAAGTTATAGTGTCTCAGATTCTCAGTGATTAAATAAAGAAATAATTATGTTTTATCTTTTTTCATTAGCAAGACATGTGTCATTTATACACATATTTCTTACTTATAATTATAATTATGTTATATATATTTACTTTAATTTCTAACTTCTAAAGTAAAACTCTATGAAGCATTTACCTTACTGAATTCTCCTTGTCGAAAAATTACACTATGCATAAAGGATAATATAAAATAAAAGTTAGGCGTATGACATTTTTTATATTCTTTTGATTTTTCTATTAAATTTTTTATTTTCGGCACTATTCAAATAATAAGAGAGTGAATGCGACAAATATCTTATATTTATTGAATTGATATAACCACCATGTGAGTAAGTTTGTTTTACCATACTTGTACTCTTTTCCCTAGTTTGAGATTTAAGTTATATATTGTTCGGACACTGCAGAAATATTGTAACGTTCGTGTCAGATTTTTCAAAAATACACTATTCGAAGGATCTAATATGCATAAGTCGACATTTTTAAAGCGAAGTCGACTTAAAAACGAAGTCCAGGAGCTTGAATTGGCATGGTTGTCACCCTACCGGTTGAGGCTTGACTTTTAACTCCACTTATAGCTTTACTTTTCATGTCATCAAAAAAGTGATTAATAAAAAAAAATAAAAAAAATAGCATTTGTATCCTAAATTGTACATTTTCAATCTGTCGATTTCAGCTAAGAAAAAATACTAATAAACATCAGCAACATAGATAATCACTTTGAGATTCTCAAACTATACAACAAAGTTTTCACTTTTATTCCTAAAAAAAAATGATGACCAATTTTTTTTTGTCACTTTTTCTTGAAATCTCCTATATAAACTATGTCAAACCAAAGGTAAAACCCCCACAAAAAAATAAAAATAAAAAATAAAAAAATGTGGTGTTCCCTTTTCTCTTCTTCAACATCACATTTTACTATAATTAAATGTTCAATCCCAAGTGATAATCAAGAATTCAAGAATCCAATTAATGGAAATGTTGTGAAATTGGATTTGTTAAAATCCAATAATAATGGTCATTATGTTGCAACAAAAACTTCATTTTCTCATTGTGATGAAACTTTGTACAATATTCCAATGTCACAAATAAGGCAAAATATACCAACAAAGAAACAACTTGTGGATACTTATAGACAAGGAATTATTGTTGAAGGTGCATATAGACAAACAGTTGTTATAAGGTCTTATGAAGTTGGTCTTGATAAAGTTGCTACTATTGAAAGTATACTTAATTTACTTCAGGTGAGATCATATTTTTTTTCATTTTATTGATTTGAGAGTTATGATTAGTAGTTGTTCAGCTCGAATCGCGAGGATAAATGGAGCGATATGAACAAGGAGGTGAGGATTCGTATAGCTGACTCTGACTTGTTTGTGATTGAGGCATAGTGGTTTGACGTTGTTGTTGTTTTAAATGAAATGACATGTACAATCATTACGCAAAAAATGATCTTTAGGGGCAATTAAATAATGACAATAGCTTAATTGCCGCTAAATATGTTCTTTTAGAGGCAATTAGCATTCTTTATAAATGTCGCTAAAGCCTATAGCGACATTGGATCCAATTGCAATAAACTAATGCCAGTAAAGACTTTAGCACTCTTTGTTAATGTGCAGATTTATTGCCGCTAAAAGTTGTTTTTGTTATAGTGATGAGGATTCATATAGTTGACTCTGACTTGTTTGTGAATGACGCATAGTAGTTTGACGTTGTTGTTGTAGTATTAAATGGCATGACATGTATAATGAGAATTCATATAGCTGACTCTGACTTGTTTGTGATTGAGGCATAGTAGTTTGACGTTGTTGTAGTATTAAATGGAATGACATGTATAATGAGGATTCATATAGCTGACTTTGACTTGTTTGTGATTGAGGCATAGTAGTTTGACGTTGTTGTATAATGAGGATTCATATACCTGACTCCGACTTGTTTGTGATTGTGGCATAGTTGTCTGATGTTGTTGTTTTACTATTAAATGGAATGACATGTACTGTGAGGATTCATATAGCTGACTCAGACTTGTTTGTGATTGTGGTATAGTACAGTGACGTTGTTGTTGTAGTATTAAATGGAACGACATGTACTGTAAGGATTCATATAGCTGACTCAGATTTTTTTGTGATTGTACCATAGTAGTCTGACGTTGTTGTTGTACTATTAAGTGGAATGACATGTATTGTGAGGATTCATATAGTTGACTCAAACTTGTTTGTGATTGAGGCATAGTTGTCTGACGTTCTTGCTGTATATACTAAATGGAATGACAAGTACAGAAGGATTCATATAGTCGATTTCAACTTGTTTGAGATTGATTGCAGTGTTGCTACTTAGCACATGCCTCCCCCCCGTCCTCACTACCAACTAACTACACTAAAGATTGTTATGGTTTTTTCTGGTTTACCTATCTGGAGTCTGGAAGGTACATACTAGTCCGACTAATTTGAATTTGTGTTGTATTTTTGCAGGAAACAGCATTGAATCATGTGTGGATGTCAGGACTACTTAGTGATGGATTTGGTGCTACACATGGGATGATGAAAAATAACCTCATATGGGTGGTATCAAGAATGCAAGTTCAAATAGACCATTATCCAATATGGTAAACATTGAGTACACTTCTTATCAAACCTTTTAACTTGAGGTTTTGACATTAAAACTTATAAAAATAGTTACTTTGTAAGAGAGTTGTACCTAGTTTGTGTAACAAAGTCTCGCATTAGATAGCGCTAGTATTTTGTTCGTATTAGTAATGTTGGAGTTTATGACTTGAGGATTCATATAACCGAATTCAATTAACTTGGGACTAAGGCATAGTTGTTGTTGTTATTGTGTAGTTAAGTTCAAGTTTACTTGTGCCAGGAATCTTGAATTTTAAGCTAGGAAAATGCTTAGAGTTTCATGTAGCATGATTTATTTACGCATATCACTTTGCTAGGAATCTTGGTTTTTGTATGATCTCGATGAGATTGATATTTCGTAGAAGGAGAGGAGATGGTACTAGGCCTAACAAAAAGATTGAAAAAACTTGAACAGGGGTGAAGTAATAGAGATTGATACATGGGTTGGAGCATCAGGTAAAAATGGGATGAGACGCGACTGGCAAATTAGAAGTCAAGCCACTGGCCTTGTATTTGCCAGAGCAACCAGGTTCAGTTACACTTCCAAATAATTTTCAAGAATCTGTTTTTTTGTCCAAGTAAAACCGAGAGTCGATTTTCTCAAATCAACTAATGATAATTATCTCAGAAAGTCGTTTTTATTGATTTTGTAACAAAACAAGTGACTTTATGATATACTTATTGTTAGTTGAGTGAGTAGTGACCGCCTGAGAAATCAACTCGTAAAACCAACATAATGTTGTAAGTTGTAACTTAGTTTTTGTGTGGAACACAGTACATGGGTGATGATGAACCAGAAAACGAGACGTCTGTCAAAGATGCCGGAAGAAGTGAGGGCTGAAATCTCACCATGGTTCATCAGTAAGCAAGCCATCAAAGAGGAAAATCCTACTAAGATAGAGAAGTTGGATGACACTGCTAAATATGTCCTTTCAAATTTGAAGGTAATCTTATGCATTTTATCCACAAGATTTCAGCATTTTCATCGATATGTCAAGACTCGTAGTTACTGATCTTTTTTCAACTTTTTGCAGCCAAAGAGAAGTGATTTGGACATGAATCATCATGTAAATAATGTAAAATACGTTCGTTGGATGCTAGAGGTAAAACGAGCATTTAATAACATTGATTCTTGATCTTGACATCAACTTATGATGAAAAACATCAGTTTTTTTGTTTTGTTTCATGTTGTTGCAGACCATTCCTGACCAATTTTTGGAGAGTTATCAGCTGTCTAGCATCGTGCTCGAATATAGAAGAGAATGTGGAAGCACGGATATCGTTCAATCCCTTTGTGAACCTGATGAAGAGGTACTTTTCGAAGATGTTGTTGTTGATGTTGATCAACATAAGAGAAGAATTAGTGTACTTCATGGATTTTCATTGGCATCAGGGCTTCTTGAAGCAAATGGACTTCTTGAATCATTTAAGCAAAGGCCATTTAGCTATACACATTTGCTTAAGATAAAAGAACAGATCAAGAATGAAGAAATTGTTAGAGGAAGGACTACTTGGAAGAGAAAGATATCTTCCATGCCATTTCCTACCTAACATACAAGATATGTTACTCAGACTCTTCAAAAATGTCACTAGGCTTGTGTCGGATTCTCCAAAACTTGTGTTTTCATAGGATCTAACATGGGTGCAGTAGCATTTTTGAAGGGTCCGAGCAACGTAATTTGCAAGTATGATTTAACGAACCATAAAACGGTTCGCCAATCTTGTAGAAAAAAAAAGGTTCTTGAATCCAAGAAAAGAACTTTGATTGATGTTGGAAAGCAATAATATAAGAGTGAAGATACAAATAAATATGTTAATGTTGAAGTATACAAGTCATAGTTGAAGCAGCATTGCAGCATAAACTGAAGATTCAAGAACAATGGATTTGCAAAAGCAGCATTTTTAGGATATTCACAGATCAAAAATAAAAAGAAAAAAAAACTTTTGTGCAGTGTATAGGTCCTATAAATATGTATGATTGTAGAAAAATGATGGTCAAATATGAGGTTATTTTTCTCTCTTCTGAGGTACATTTTTGTGTTTTCTACTTTTTGCATTTATAATGTTGATTGGGCTGGTTGTCCTGATACTCGCCAGTCTATCATTGGATCCTAATTTTCTTAGGCCCAAATCTTGTTTCTTGGTCTTCCAAGAAGCAACTTATTTGTTTCTCACTCCACCACTGAGGCTGAGTACCGTGCCATGTCTCACACTATTGTTGAACTTGAGGTATTGTGGATTCAACAAATGCTATTGACTTACATGTTGTTCTCACTGATCTGATTCTCTTATTTTCGCGATATAATTTTATCTACCATCTTCGTAAAAAGCTTACTTACATCCTTGCTTCTCATCGTGCACTTTAAAACTGTTCATTCACATGTGTCCACGTGGCGATTGAAGGGTATCTTAGTGTATGTGAATATTCTTTAGTTTTCACCATATTAGCCTAGGCTAATATTGTATGTTACCTTATTAAAGTAAAGGTATTCTTGTCTTTTACACTTAATACACACATTTAAAGTATAATTACACAATCCTAACAATGGCTTAGGGTGCATAATCTTGCTTCTTTTACAATAACAAAGAGTATAGTATCAAAAGTAAAAGAGTAATCAAAGAAAAGAACAACTAAGAGACAAGTTTGGTAACATTTTTATTAGTCAAAGTTAAATGCATAGAATTATGTCACTTAGACATTAGCAAACAATTAAAATAACCTGTCATTTTTTGTGGTTGAAATGTAATTGTCACAATTGTACCAAGATGCTGTATATTGGCTTATATATCCTTCTGAAATTTTCAAGAAATATATCTTGTTGAAATGGACTATATAAGTATAGTATAACTAGGTTTATTCTCATTTAGACCAGAGGTCTCGGATCGTGGTGGGATGGATATGATTCGTTCATCCTTAACCAGCGGTATCATGCGACCCTTAGAGCACTTCCTCTTTAATTGAGGCAACAATATTGCAGCTGAACAAACAAGAACTTTTTAGCCTATTGAAAAAGAATTGAGGTTCACTACATGTTTAAAATGTACTAATATTTAACCTAAAAAAAATGCAAACCATATACAGTTGCAAGGTAATGGGTATTTACAACATGGTTGAACTCTACCCAAATGAAAGCAAAGGAATAAAGAATGGCCGGGGAACTGCAAACGTAAACTCAATCGTGCTTTCTCCTCATCGTTCTATGTAAATGGCATGACCATGCAGCCAACGACATCAAAAGACCAGTACCGACACATGACCATAAAATTACCACCCATTTGGGCATTGGGTTCGGAAATGATCCTGAAAGAAGCAAAGAAAAACATTAAGTGAAGAATACATAAAGCCACCGGGGCTCTGGTCTTGCCACAAGGGACGTGTTAATTGTCCACCGAGTTTTGAACTATGCTAGCTCGTCCTCAGGATTTCTCGATTACCAAATAAAATAAACTTGCTGAAATACTCCTAAAATGAGAATTCAAGATGTAGTGCTCACCATGTCCAAACTTGATACAAATTAGGAGCTCAACAATGCAGATAGCCACTGAAAGCCAGCAAAATGCTCCTACCTTTTTCGCTGGTTTTCTGAATACGACAGTAGTAAACAGAAAAGTGAGAAACAAAGAAAGGGAACGAGAGTTTATGGGAGTAGTACACATTTCACTTCATAATGCTAGTGGTTGGACATACCTGTCCTGTAGATACGAGTTATATTCACGAATTGTTGGTAATGCAATTAACCACCAGAAAACCAATCTATACACTATCAAAGGATTTCTTGGAGGAATCCAAAGACAGAACTTCAAGAAGAATGTATTTAACTCCACAGTCAAGAATATGACACAGAGACAGAGGACTTGAATAAACCGCCATGGACCTAGAAGGGGACGCCATTCATCTTTATCCCAATGTGCTGGCGTAAATTGGCCAAGTGTTCGCTTGACCTATATAGAAAAACAAAGAAGCTGTGTGTTTAATAATAAAACCATCTATCGCTAGGAAACCCCGTTCATAATACTTCAGTGCAGAATAAACATCATAATACTTGCATATAAACTGTATGGGACTTGTATAATGCAACCTAGTATATCTGATATTCATCGAAACCATATACAGCCAATGTAGCACTTAACGGGACATACCTTGCCCATGATATTTGGTTGCCTGCTTATACCAACCCACTCGTATGTTTTCCCGTCAAAATACCGAACGGTGCGCATTCCAGCCCATATCCCTGCATAAGAAATCAAATAGGTAATTTCAGTGCAAAATAATCCAGGAGAACAAGACATATCTGTAAGACCATGAACAGACTTGAGCCACAGGTAAGTAAAATATGCAGAAAATATGGATTTAATGTTTTTTTATAATAAAGACTATTCGTTGTATTCCTTACAAAAAATAAAAACAAAAACAATAACCACATTGCCGAATGTCAAGCCACAAAAACTTCACCCATAAAGATTCATTATATCAAACAATCTCTATACAAAGGCACAAATTCCACATCATCTGTAATAACAATATTTTTGGTGAAATGGAGCTCGATGATCGCCATAACCCATAGCCTAGTTATTCAAGTCGTTATCAAAATTTTCCTCTGAAAGATTCAGAGGAGATGGGGTGTCACAAACGGAAGGAAAAATACTTTTTCAGTCTCGCCATTAACTCTCCCTTTCAGCAGTGGTCTTTATTTACCTGGACAACCACTTTTTACTGTAGGAAAGGCAATATTGTATCTCAATACAATGTAATTTCACAGCAAACTAAATCAAAAGAAGCAAATTCAACGATACATTTGATAAACTTCATCAATCTGGAAATGTTTTTCAGAACTCAAAAGAACAGGAACTTCAACAGGCAAGAGATAGAACACTAACCCCTTGATTAACTAGAAATGGATGCAAATTGAGAATATGATATAAATTTGTTGTAACCATGTCAAGAATATAAAGTTCATAAAAAGTGTAAAGTAGTCGGCTTCAAGATTCTCACCGAACCAGTTGCAGATCAATATGTCAAGAATAATGCTGTCCCACCAACACTCGTTGAAGTTTGGTAACATGTGGCGGAAGGTAAGCTGAAAACATAAGTTTAATGAGAACAACTCTCAATTGGACTATGAAAATATGCTGAATAAACATTCAAAAGAAGCCGAGAAAGGCTCTGACCTCCATAAACTCGAATCCAATGGATAAAACCCACAAAAGAGGCTGATTACGAATCATGATGGCCTTTCCCCACCACCCTATGATATGAGCCAAAACAAACTCATCAAACAATGTGTCCTACAAAGCAAATACGCCATCAGAGAGGCTGCATTTTCCTGCAGCTTGTCCAAGAAAGCAATACAGGATTTTGAAAAAAACAAATACAGAAGGTAAAAGGATTGTGAAAGAAGATATCATACATAAAGATTCTTAAACCTGTTTGTGGGATTTTCAGGTACGTAGATTCTGCAATCAGCACCATAGGATCTTTCAGGTAGCTCTGCATAGTAAGTTAAAATAGGTACAAGTTGTAACTCACATGGCAAAGCCGATAAACAGCATAGATTTTATAAAATAATTCACTCAAAACTGTTATGACGAACATGCCAAAATCCTTACCAATACCAAGATCAGGATGTAGGTATCTCATAAATTGCTGAGCATCATCCCGCTTCTAAGGAAAAGACGACAAAGTATTAATATCTCACAACAACAACTGAATTGGCTGAATTATAACTTGATTAGATATCAGAAGGGAAACTGAAGTACGAAACATAACTACTGAATCATTTCATTCATTTATACAATTAGAAAACATAAATTCTGCTAACCAACTTACCTGAAAAAGCAAAAACGTCAAAGCAACAAGGTAAATGACGGCCATTCCATGAACTAGGCGCCAAATGGCAGGATGTGGCCTAATGAGCACACTGTAATGAAGAACCTCACAGATTAATATGGTAAAAGACCATAGCCCAAAAATTGCAAATACACCTGCCTAAGCTAATTTCAAGTCAGGAGGAGAAAAGAAGGCGAACTCTAAAGCTCACATATGAAGCCTAAAAGAAAAAAGACTTGAGCCGCGGGTCTACTTGAAATAACCTCTCTACCTTCACAAGATAGGGGTCAGGCTGAATACACACCACCCTCCCCATACCCCACTTGTGGAATTTACACGGGATATGTTGTTGTAGTTGTAGTTGACTAACCAAAGAGGAGTTGAAAAGATACTCATTCTAGCACATTCACAGCCAAAAAGTGAAAATAGACAACACTCAATAGATAATAAATAGCCACCAACTCCTATTTTGAGCTATAATTTACTAGTCAAACCAAAAATATGCAGAATACAACTCAATAAGACCTGAGAGAGAGGAGTATAGTAGCAACTTACGTCGAGGGGGCTTGCAGCAAAGAGTAAGCAAGATACACAGCAATCATAGCCCAAACACCCCTAAACAGAGGAAAAAACAACTTTCACTATCATGAACATTAAAAAGGAAAAGATGTTTTTTATAAGGTAAGAATATAAGACAGAACCATGATACTCACCCTGTTTCATTTCAAGTGGTGGGGTTCAGAGAACAAGAGTCAACGAGTTAATTTCAGTGTAAAAAGGGACATAAATTCAAGTTTTTTTGTAAAATAAAATTTACATACTTAGAAGCTACACGACAGGTCTATAAGTCACAATAGTTAATCATTCAAAATATTTTAATATAATTAAGAAACTTGTGGCAGAAGAACAACCTATCTAGACTCCCAAATAACAACAACACCACATAAAATGGGATAGAGAGAGAAATAAAAAGTGCACACCTTTTCACAGATGCCACAATATCACCGGAAGAAGTGTTTTGTGAGTCGAGAGCTCCACTAGCCCAACTGCAATCATAATAACATAAGCAAGTAAAAAAAATGTATTATTGGCTTTAGAAAATACAAAAAACTACGTATTAGCAAGCAAAACTAAAAGAAAGGAACCAATAATTTGCAAGCAATCAGTAAGGCATCCTAATTGAAGTTCCCATGTGCTTTTGTATACCAAAACCAACTTTTGATTAATACGAAATTCAATTAAAACTGCAACGACTTGATGTGTCATACGTACAGCAAAAGGATTTCATTTCACAAAACAGCCAATTATAATAAAATAATTTTACATATCCTCAAAAAGAAGAGAACTTTTATATTATTATTACCAAAAGGAAAAATAGAAAGAAAAAAAAGGCTATAACAATCTAAGCATCTGACTGAAAATCTAATTCATTGATGACACAGAATACTGTATGGACATCCGAAAGAACAGAAGAAATGACACAAGAACTTAGATTTCTACTACGAATTCCCTCATAGTCCAAGGCACTTATCCAAAAAAAAAAAACAAATCCCCCCATACTCCAAGAAAAGTTTTTGAGAACAACTATTCCTGTCCATAGCAATTATTTTACCTTTGAATATAGAGCAAGTACATTAAAAAACTTACATGAGTAAACATGCACCGATAAGCAACAATGTAATAGTGTGAGGTTTGTTCGCCCAGGAAGTCCATGGATCCAACTCATCATCAATATTCAATGTGCTAAGATCACCATTTTGAAGGGAAACCGTATTCTCTTTGTTACCCTTTCTATGTCCATTAGGCTCCATAGACCTAGCCTGTAAGAATTCAACCTCTTCCGCCTTTTCGCTGCACAAACAAGATAAACGGAACTTCAATTACCAATACATAGTGATTCTAGGCGTGTAAAATAATGAAAACATTTCAAAGAAGCCATTAAAAAATCATAGCAGGATGTTCCCTATTGGGCTCAAGCTACTATACGACATACAAATGACGATATATTTTATCAAAGGTACCTTCAGAAATACAACAAACTTATAATAACTTAATCATTACCGCATATCCTAAAAGAGTAAGTAGACTTCCTTTGGAAACAGGAAGTGTAGGAAAAGCAAACACAATCCTTTTTTTGAGAATGGTAAACTAAAAGGAAACATAATCTAAAGGAAAATTCGAAGTAAAGATAGGAATCCAAGAAATAAGTAAAGGAAGGGATCCAAATAATCTCATGTCTGCACAACATTTTAATCTACAGATCCTCAGTAAGGAATATACTCGAAAGTGTGTCACTTCCAAAAGGAAATTACCAACGGGTAGCTCTTATTGGTTCAAGGTTTTAGCTCGCTATCCGTATTAAAACCTTAGTTGCGCGGACTCTTCACTTTTGATGCCGCACCCGTGTCGGACTCTCCAAAAATACACTACTTTTGGTAAATCCGACACGCACCCGTTGACATTTTTGAAGAGTCTGAGCAACATAGATTAAAACTGACCTTAAAAGATATAGAAGCATACGGGATTAAAGACTAACTTCAAATAAACTAATGCAATACATCCTACACACCAAAATAGCCTCTTTAATTGGAGAATAATCATATCCGTGATGCCAATAACCAAAAATCAGTCTGCATAACCACACAAATACAATCGAAATTGATCATTTCCAATGCATGTGACTTTCAAAAAACAAGGAGTTAACAGAAAGATGAACAAAAAAACACAAATCTTTTCCAATACCCAGAAACAAAAATGAAACTAGACTGTAACTACCAACGCGAAATGAAACAAATTTGAACAATTTAGTGTTGGTTGTTAGCACACTAAGAACATCAACTACTATCATATTAGTGATGCCAATTAACCAAAAATCAGCTGATTATTTACTAATATAATCCACTTAATTACACAAATCCAATCGAAATTGATCATTTCTAATGCATGTGACTAACAAGAACATCAGCGGAGCCTAAAATTTACTAAGAAAATTCAAAATTCGAAGAAGCCAACACACCAAAAAGCCACAAGGTGTTCAACATCAGCTATATATTTTTAAAAATTAAAAATTTAACCATATATATAAACAGTGTAGCTCCGCCCAGAAAGATAAAAATATCCAAAACTTCTTCAATACCCCGAAACAGAAATGGACCTTGGAGTCTAACTAGCAAAGCAAAAAAATCAAAACAAATTTGAAGAAAACAAGAACAACCCAGAATTCAAAAATATCCCAAATGTAACATACATAGTGCATGCCAATCAACGATTCGCAAAGCAAAAATTTTCACTAAGAGATTCAAAATACGAAGAACTAAACCCAACAAGAAGCCAAATGAGATTCAATATCTACTAGTAGTAGACATACATTAAAATAAAAAACAATTTTAACCATATATAAACAACGTACAAACATCTCAGCCCTACCCGGCTTCGCCCCTACCACTCCATTAAGTAAACGCTACAGGGAAAAAAATCCCAGTTTGAAGTTAACAGTAATATACTCTGTTACCTAAATATATATACATAAATACATACACAAAATCTATTTATAGAAAGAAGAACTGAAAAAAGTAAAGTCAGAGAGGGGAAAAAAACTTACGTAGAGAAGACAAAAGAACTAAAAATAAAAAGCTGACAATCACAGAGAGAGAGCCCTAGTAGTAACAGAGAACAACGAATCCTGGCCGTTGGATCAAAAAAAATGAAATGGGCACTGTAGATAATCAACTATTTAGCAAAAACAGAGCAAATTTATGAAATTTCAACGAACACAGAAGCAAAAAAAGATCGAATTTTCAAAAAATGGAGAAATGAGTGTTGTAGCTGTTTAACTAAAACAGAGCAAATTTATGAAGATTTGAATGAACATAAAAGCAAAAAAAGATCGAATTTTCGAAAATGGAGAAATGGGTATTGTAGATAATTAACTGTTTAACTAAAACAGAGCAAATTTATGGGGATTCGAATGAACACAAAAGCAAAAAAAGATCGATTTTTTGGAGGAAAAAAAATGAATTTTCGAAAATGGAGAAATGGGTATTGTAGATAATCAACTGTTTGACTAAAACAGAGCAAATTTATGGAGATTTTAATGAACACAAAAGCAAAAAGAAGTTCAAAAGTATACAAAAAAAGATAGATTTTTTTGGGAGGAAAAAAAAAAGTTCAACAAAATTTAAACTTTTCTTTTGCCTCTTTTGAGAGAAGAAAACAGGTGACTGAAAGTTCACACGGCGGCGAAAGGCGGTGATTTTTAGAGAGAGAAAGTAGAGAGAGAAAGTTCGGTTTCTCTTTTCTTTTTTTTTTGGTCAAAGAGAGATTTGGTTTGGAGAGATTTATAAAGATGAGTATTTATTACTTATTCTCATCATTAAATTAAGGTACGGTTTTTTTTTTTTTTTTGGAAAATTACAGGTCGGAAGAATATTTTTTTGATTTTTGATATATTTGTATTGAATTTCGGTTAATTTAGATTTACACCACATAAGTCTTATTCGGAGGTATATTTGTGGAGCCTGATTAAATATGAAGAAGTCTCATATTAAAGATAAAGTACCTACTATTTTATCACAATAATAGATAACGGTATAGTCTTTATGGTGTCTCAATTATCAATAAATTTAAATTTTTATATTTCTAATATACGTTGAAATATATTTTAACCTTAAATATATGGTTTTAGTAGGAAAAATATGATATTTGAAGAAAAAGAAATTAAGTTGAAAAAATCTAATTTAAAATTGGATTTTGTGTTTGAATATGCATTAATTTAAAGGAAAAAAACAAGTTAGAATTGATCAAAATCACTTTTTCAAACTAAAAATCCATTTTCTACTTGTTTTGACAAAAAATATCATGGAAAACAATTCATATCTTTTTTAAGTGGAAATTATATTGTATTTGAACTACTTTTAAAGCTCTATCATAATTAAATAAAGAAGAGAAATATTCAAAAAAGCCCTAAATTTAGCGTAAATTATTAGTTTCATTCTCAAGCTATTCACCGTCTTAAAAATATCCCTTGACTTGACTAGTTAAAATTAAATATAGACCTGATCTTACAACATAAGTGAAATACACTCCAAAATTATCACCAAGTTAAGAGTGTTTTCAACATTTCAGTGTTTTATTAAGAGCTCAATACTACTAAAAGAGTTTGAGACTACTTGTTATTTTATGTGACGAATGGGGGTGTATCTAAGTTTAGTTAGTCAAATACAAAGGTATTTCTAATTATCAATAGTTCGGAGACGAAATTAATAATTTGTATCAAATTTAGGAATGTTTTCAATACTCTTAAATATCCAGTAATAATATAAACTTAATAGATAAATACATAGATTAATATTTGGCAGAATGAATAATAATTATGATAAATTTGTGAATATTCTCACACGAAAAAATCAAATATGCATATGTCAATTAATTAAATTAAGTATATTTTATTGGATATTATATAACAATCAAAATCACAATTTACTACTAATAATTGAGGGATCAAACGTGTTATTGAACTTTATTTTAATTAATATTTTATAGAGTACCTTTTTTTCAGATACTATACATTGTACTTCAGGTATATGCTTCAACAATTTGGTACTTGTACTATGCTTTGGAAATGACAAAAATACCCTTTACATTGGGAAAATAAGTTTTGGTAACGTTTGTCTTCTGCTTTCTTAAATTACAAATTAATAAAATATATTTGAATACTTTTTTTTAAATCAAATAAATGTTTTCTTAAGCATTTATAGTACTATCATCTAAAAGAATTGATTAAATACTTTAGGTTTTATCACCATTTCAACACTTAGATGATTTTTTTTAGTAAAACTAGTGAGTTGATTAGATGCGTCGAACAAATGAGTCGTTATTTATAGTTATAAATTATAATTATGCTACAAAAGATATCGAGATACTTTTAATTGTAATTTAGCTTATATTGAAATGGTGAAATATTTTTGAAATTCGAAATAATTTTTTTAATCTAAAAATACATAATTTGCATATATAAATTACATAAATGATTTTGAAGAAATTAAGAGTGATTTATATTAAATTAAATGTTATTTGAGTGTCTCCTAATAGCAATGTAGCCAATTAAGCTTTCTTCCTAATTATTTTGAAAAGTTCAAATAGGAAAAATTAAGGAGAGAGAAAAAGGAAAATGAATTTGTGTTGATTTTATATTAGTGATCTCTATCATTTTGGAATATTCTTTTTTAATAAAAGATTATACTTTTTTTCATCACCATGATATTATCCCAATTTGATTTTGGTTGAGATGGAAGGATATATGATTATGATAAAATGTTAGTAAATACTGCCTCCATTTTATTTTTATTTACTTGTTAAATATTTTTTTAATTTAATTTTTCTTTTTATTTGTCTATTTTGACAAATTTTCTTTTCCTATTATACTCTTAATTTTATTTTATTTTTGGTTTCCCACCCGATGCCTGGAGCCCACATTAGAGCTCCGACTAAATTCGGATCGCGCACTGCATATTGAGTTAATGTCATTGAAAAATGTAGTGAGTAAATATATCCCTTTTAATTGTAAAAAAAAAAAAATCATATCATTTAAACAATTATCTACCCTCAATTATTTCTAAAATATGTATTAGACCTACTTTTCATATGCTTTCTCCATTCACAATAATAAACCCAATATAGTTTCACAAGTGGAGTTAGGGATGGTGCTGATTGTGTGTAAGCAGTCTTACCCCTACTTTAAGAAGATATAGAGATTGTTTCGAATAGGTCCTTAACTGTAATTTCACAAGTTGGATCAAGGGAGAGTGGTGTGTAAATAGTCTTACCTCTACTTTGAGAAGGCAGGAAGGACTACTTTAGATAGATCCTTGGTTATAATCTCATAAGTGGAATCGGGGAAAGATAATGTATAAAACAGTCATATCCCTATTTTAAAAAAGGTAAAAAGATTGTTTCTGACACACCCTCCTCTCAAGAAAATGTTTTCTCCATTTGAATCTAATTTTTGCTATTACTTCCATATTTCATTTTATAGTATAATTTTTTTTCTCTTTTCTTCTTCTTTTTTTATTATTGGGGAAGAAAAGATATTTTCTATAAAAAGTGAGTACTAAAATGGGGGAATTGGACCAATTAGTTGATTTATGAATAGGGGAAATTTGGTAATTGTGGCTTAAAATACGGGGGGACAAAAACAATTATAGGGGAATAGTCATAGTGCTACTAGGCTATAACCTTTTAATTGCAATGGGGCCCAAAACTTCATTTATTGAAGTATTAAAGCCCTTTAACATCTGTAAAAGTACAGAACAACCCAAATAGAAAGAGACAATTTATTATTCGTCAACTCTTTGCACAAGTCCTTATCATCTTTATTTATCTTTTCATGCATCACTGTTAACGTTGATTCGGAACGAATAAGATTTCTTTTTTTAAAAGAGCACTCAATCCTCAAATATGAAATTTTAAGGCGTGAATCTAAATTTAGTTGAGCTTCAATGTGGTTATTGAACACCGGATGAAAAATAATAATAATAAAAATATCTCTTTATCACTAATTAGAGAGTTTAATTTGAGCTCTTAGAATGATAAAATTATGCTTTAAAGTGCTTTCTTTTTTATTGACTTTACACAACATAAATTCGTATTAAACAAGGCATAATCCGAGCATAGGACGTTGAATGAAAAATCAACGACCTTACATTGTACGGATAAATCGAGATGCATGTGAGTATCAAATGTCAAACGAAAAACTCAAAAATAAAAATAATAGATTAGGTTTAAAACATCAATAAAGATGTTACTATTTTTTTTTTAAATAACATATATATAAATTATTAAAACTAGATAAAAACAAGTATATATTACATTTTTTAAAATTAGATTATTTATTGATGATGATGATAACGTAGCAACCTAAGAAAAAAATTGACTATTCAAATAGCGAAAGTATAAATATATTAAAATATCAACAAAATACTCCATTTAGCTATGAACTTTGTTGCTGATCCGTTACTATTTTATTCGTAGCTAATGAAAATCTATTGCTAATTCATCGCTAAGAACGAATTATACTGTTCAACTACAAAATTTGTCCGTCTCAAAATCTAATTTTTTTATAGTGTTATATTCGATTCGTATTATTTGTGTAAGGCTTTTAAACATCCCTAAAGAAAACATTCAACAACTTTAATCATAAGAGCATTCACTACACAATCTCATTTCTATTTTCTACTTGATGTCTTACCAAATTAACACACAATTAATTGAAACATTAAAGAAACATTTTGAAGACAAAAACAAGTGTATATTCTTGAATTTATAAAATATTCAATCTTGAAATAAATTTATTTTTCAAAACAATTACATAGTTTGAACTAAAAGGAATATAGTATTTTATTGAATGTGTATCAATGTCCCATATTCTTGAATTTTACATAACATGGGTGCAACCCCACCCCACCCCATCCTGATTTCTCTTGGGAAGGGGTAAAAGTGAGGACAAAATAATAATTATTTAAAATTTTCCAAAATTGTAAAAAATAATGGGAAAAAATCCTAGGGAACAGTATCCATATGGTGGAATGGGTTTCAATATATATTTGATGAAATGGGAAACACAATAAATTAAAACAACAGGATTTAATTGTTGTTTTTTCTTATAAAAAAATCATGCAATGACATACCTAATGTAGTTTTGAGGGGAATTTAGAAAAAAATTTAGAATGTATGTAAACATTATATCTATTTTTTTCATAGTCGACAAAGTAAAGGTTATTTCATCACACAATATGCTTTTTTAATTAGTGTAGCATATTTCAATTCAGATTATTTTTTTTTACTGAAGTTATTCTTCGATCGCAATAAAAGTAGTTAGTCCGGAAGGAGAAGGCTTTCTCAGTTGAAATAGGGCATTATCTAATTTATCTTTTTAGAATTAAAAAATTTGTTTATGACATATCTTCGATTCAAATAAAATGCCTTTTTTTTGTGTGTTTCATTTGCCAGTTGCTTCATGATATAGCTCTATCTTGTAGCTTAATTTTATCTCCTTGTATATTTTATTTAACAAATAGATGCTGGAATAAACACATCATAATAAATATATTTTAATTAGTTGTAATTCCTTTATTTTGAATGATGATCATTTATGTATATTTTATTTAACAAATAGATGCTGGAATAAACACATTATAATAAATATATTTTAATTTGTTGTAATAAGTTACCTGATTGTTGTAATTCCTTTATTTTGAATGATGATTATCTATGTCAAAAATTTAGAAAATAATACGATAATTAAAGCAAACAACAAATATATAGTAATAGAAATCGAATGAGAAACTACGATAATACTGTTAATACTATAACTCATATTTTTTAGAAATTAAAATCTTTGGCAAAACAAACCTGAGTAGAACCAGACAAAAAGAAAAAAGATAGTAAATAAAAGGTATCTTAGTTAAATTAAACTGAATATTCCTTATACTGATACCTTTTTTCCTTCTAATTTTGCACACTTTTGAAAACAAAACAATAAAGAATATAGAACGTAAAATGAAATATCATTGTAATATAAATAAATTAGACAATAATTGTTGGATTAGTCACCAAGACAATAAAAAGTTGTTAGCTTTAATAACTAATCCATTAAGAATATGGACTTTTAATTTATTAATCTACTGATTACAAATGATTGGCCAAAAATAAACAGGTTGTCAATAGTATTAATAATCCTATTAATCTTCATTTATTTGTTGGATCTACCAAATAAAATAATCAAATTTTTTTTCAGACTGACAACTCCTCCATCACCATATGTTGTTTGAGATTTTGACCAAAATATCTTGTCCACTTATTTTATTTGTTTTCAAAAAAATTATTTAAAAGGGAATCTCAAATTTGAGATCCAAATCAAATATGGATCAGATTTAGAACAACTAAATAAAAGATTGAATCGGGGGGGGGGGGGGGGGGGGGGGGGGGGGGGGGGGGGGGGGGGGGGGGGGGGGGGGGGGGGGGGGGGGGGGGGGGGGGGGGGGGGGGGGGGGGG